>CAUYON010065576.1:0-23219 GCA_963573935.1 Arctocebus calabarensis
TGTACTCAGTACTATTATGAAACCAATTTACAATCACTCACACTTTCATATGAAGGATAGATCACAACTATGGTCCAAGATGAAGAAGGGAGGAAAGGGGGCTGGGAAGGGAGGAGGGAGGTCAAATCAAGGGAGGGTGAATGGTGGGATAACACTTATGGTGCATAATGCAAGGGTACATGTCGGATCTATTAGTATAGAGTATAAATGTCTTAACATAATAACTAAGTAAACGAGATGTGGTATATATTAACCAGAGTGATGTAAGCGTTCCTAATTCTATATGAAATCAGCACATTGTGCCCCATAATAACATTAATGTATACATGATCTATTTGTTTATGATTTAATAAAAAATAAAAATTTAAGATAAAGTCTGAGACCACTTTATCTCAAGTGTTTCATTAATTCTATGCATAGAAACCTTGAGTTCTTGTCACGTATTTGATATCATTCCAGATTCCACATACAAGAGTTAAATATAGAGATAAATACTAGTTTGCTAAGTGAGAGATATGTAAAAAAATTTTTTTTTCTAAAAAGGCTAAGAAAAATAACATCTTAAATATCAATAATATCAAATGTCCCCTCTTATCTGCACACCTTCAGAAATCTCTTTTAAATAAGTGTGGTGAATAGAAAAGCGTATACTCAGGAGATTAGTTAATAATTTGTTGTGACAACCTAGGAAAGAGATTATCTTGTCTTCAAGATAATCTTCTTAATTTTAGTTACCACTTTTTTTGAATAATCAGCAGCAATGTAAATATATTTATCATTTCTGCACAAATAACAAAATGAGTTAAAAAGCAATATTTATCAATTTATCACTCCTTCCTTCCTTCCTTCCTTCCTTCCTTCCTTCCTTCCTTCCTTTTTTCTTTCCTTCCATCCTTCCTTTCTTGATTTACATAGCTTGTTCATGAGCTATGAGGGCACATTTGCATAACATGTAGAATTTATCTTGGACACTTTGGACTAAGTTTACATTCTCTCAGCTATTTATAAATTAAAAAAAAAAATCTAAAGAGGTAGGTATGGGAAAAAAATAGCCTCATTTTTTAAGTCCATTTCTAGAGCATAGTATTTTATTGGGAACTATATAAAACTTCCAACATAATTTTTTATTCTAAATACAAAAAATATATACAAGATACATCTAAATGTGAAAATAAATTTTTAGTCTTCTAAAGTTTCTGTACTTGACAAATTTGAATTTATGTGTCCCATGATGAGGTTTTCTCCTTACCAGGAAATTCTTCCTCTACATAAGTTCTTTTCTAGATATTCTTTGCCCATAGAGTGTCATGTTTTATAATATCTGACCCCAGTCAGGCATGATTAAACTAATTAAACCTAAAGAATTACCTGACCCAATGTTTCTAATCTCTAAGTGAAAAGCACAAAAGTATATGTAGTTATGTATGCAATTACCTTACATACCAAGCTTACCATAAATAAGCTTGAGGCCTCAAGCAGGGCACTATATTTGTCTATATTAGAATGTCCTTTATTCTCAAACTATACTAAAAATGATGTTTTATTTATTGCATGTACAATAAATGATAAAATATCATAGGAAAAAAATTTGAATCCATATATACTATAATGCATTACAAAAAAATAAAGTATGTGTTTGAGCAAACTCTAAACAGCAGGGAAGTGTGACTTCTTGAAACACCTATGATGATGTGATTTTCTAATGATAAAACAATTTATTTTATGGATTCCTGTAACATTCATTACATGTAAGAAAATCAACCTTCCCCCATCTACTACTGTGAAAAGAAACTATTTGCATCGGTAAAACAACTGTTGTAAACACAAAAGCTTTCAAAATATGTTACACTATTTCTTCATGTGTCACCTACTGCCAGAGATTGTTGATTATTTTTCAACAGGTTACCTTGTTTTCTGAACAGCACATCACATTTAAATTGCAATTGCCCACGGAGGTATTCATAGGATTAAATATAATTCAGGTATTCATAAAATAAAGGTTAAACTGAAATTTCAACTTTATTTCTCTTTCCTTCATATGGATTATTATAATTTTTCATTCTACCTCTTCCTTCTTATTTCCTTCCTTTATTTCTTCTATAGATATTTCTAATTTTGTATTTCTATGTAAACTTCATATCCAGCATCTAGGGGACAGTGTCTGAAATATCATAGATTCTTTTTTGTTGTTGTTGATTTTTCTTTTTTCTGCTTTTTTTTTAATTGAATCATAGCTATGTACATTAATGCAATCATGGGGTACAATGTGCTGATTTTATATACAATTTGAAATATTTTCATCAAACTGGTTAACATAGCCTTCACGGCATTTTGTTAGTTATTGTGTTAAGACATTAATGATTCTGAAGAAAAACTAAGTTTCTTGTATGAAATAATAGCAGGAAATGAGAGACAGAGTATAAATAAGAAAAATAGAGGAAGATACTGACAAAATGATAAGTTAGAACAATCTATAAGCCAATATTATAAAAATACATAATTCTGAAAAAGAACTCAGGGGAAGGTTTCTGCATCATCAGAGTAAGTGGCTCTGCAGAACCTCTTGTGAGAAAAACAACCATCACTAGTGAAAAGTAGATAAACATATACACACAAATACATATTTTAAGCCTTCTGAAAATTGTGCTAAGGGCATACAGCAAATAACGAAGGAATTGTTTTTAAAAATCTATTAAATTCTAATAAGCAGAGATGGAGTCTGTGGTATGACTCGCTCCCTCCACCCCATTCAGTATGAGGGAAGCTGGACCCAGAGTGAACATCGCCAAGAAGAGGGGATCCTATTCCTTCAATCAAGGGCTACATTCATTTTCCAGGAGGGGCAGCCCTTTAGCATTTCTTTATCCACTCATTCTTCCTCTAGGTTGCATAGATTAAATTCCTGGCAGTGGAGCTGAACATAGGGGCTCTCTTCCTCTGCCACTCCTGACTCATATTGCATAAATAGGGGGTGACCCAATAGCTCTTGTTGAGCAGAGGTTTCAAGCCAGACAAGACAAGCCAAGAAGACCATCAACTACCATGACTGCTCCAAACTCTGCTTGTGAAGCAGGGAGTCATGGTGAAGAGGATTAGGCCATGCCCAAGCTCAAGAGACATGGCATAAAGATTTTGTCTGGGGAAGAGGCAAGCCACAATATGAGAGTGTTCTGAAAGTCTAGCTAAGGAAAACAACCATTTGGAACAGAGTTTGGGAAACTTCAGACCAGAGGCATTTTGAAAACACGGTGATTTTGGTGAAAACAAGTAAGAAGGCACTAGTAGCTCCCTGGGACCAAGTTACACCACAGGGAAGCTAGTTCGTGAGAGAAAACAGAAGAAGAAACAGCTGGGAAAGGCCTTCGCATAGTCCAAGATCAAAGAGGAGAGGGGACGCAGCTCTTCTCTTTATTTTCTTTCATATTTTCCGTCAGAGAATTCACAATCTCCAGTTTACTTGTTAATGTTTTGTTCACTCAAATTAAGGTTTTGTACAACTGACATTAAATGAGTCATCAGGCCAAAACTGGCTCTGTAACACCAAATTGAATAAATACATTAAATACAAAATCTACCACTTCTCAAAGCAGTTTCCACATACTTCAACACAAAAAGAAAATAAAAAAGAAAGGAAGGAAGCAAGCAAGGAAGAGAGGAGGCGGGGGGTGGGGGAGACATGACAGGTAGAGAATTATACAGCTAAAGAACATTGCTAAGGTGAAGGGTAAAGTCATTTCTGCTGTAATTCTCAGAAATATTACAATGGTAAAGGACATTTTAATTCAATTTTACAGAATTTTTAAGAACAGATTTATAAGATACAATGAATGCTAAGAGTCATTTTGTAAACTTGGTAATTTAGGGATTCTTTTCCTTTCTTTCTGAAATACTCACATGTATTAATACTTTGCTTACTAGTCTCTTATCCTATGGATCCAGAAAGTTCATTCGGGATAAGGATTACCAGAAGTATTTGAGAAATATTTGAATTTTTAGGCCTAACAGCAGGAATGCTGATTTATAAGTCTGCTTTGAGACTAAGAATTTGCATTTTTTAAACTATCACTTAAGGTGATTCTAATCCAAGTCACCTTATGGTCAACTTTTGAAAAACGCAGCATTCAGAAACTCATTTCCTTCTTTCCAAGTGCTTAAAATTATTTACTAAGTAGCTGACACTAAGACTGTGCTATACGTAGTCAATTTGAAAATCAGCGGTAGCACTCTTTGACACTAAAGCGTATGGCAAAAACCTGTTCACAAAGGGAATCACAGCTATCCTTAACTCAGTGGTCAAGCATTTTGAAATACATGGTATGTAACAAAAAATAATACTTGTCAAGCTTTGATGTATTTACAGGTTACTATAACGCACAGCATACTTCTCAGAATAGAAAGTACATACTGAAAGAAGTTCTATGGGCAATATACTGTATACATGAAGAGCAATGACTATTTTAAAAGCCTAAAACTTAAAGTTTCCCTTACTATGGAATGATAGAGCTTGGTATGGTAAAAATCTCTTTCCCAGTTATAAGTTACCTAACTGTAAAAGCCTGACATAAACACAGCCTTGAGAGTCTATCTATATCATTGCTTCAACCTCAATGTTTTAAAGAATAAACTCATTATCATTTATGTCTGAATTACTTTCTCCTAATGTTACTTTCCCCAGTGAGCAAATATTCATCATCCAAGTCACTTTCAGGTGCCCAAATTGCATAATCTTTGACCCTTGTTCCTGCCCCATCTTTCAGGGTCACTCATCAAATTCACCGTAAAGTTGTCTTCTCTTTCATGTCCATCCTTTTGTAAAAAATTCCTTTGTCACCCATTAGTTCAGGGCCTTATTAACTCATGCTCTGTTGCCTCATAGTGACTCTGCAAGTCTTCAGACTTCTCCCGTTCAAGCACGGGTGTTAGAATTGGAATATTCCAGGTGAGTCTTTGCCGGATGTGTGACTATGAGAAATTATTCTGCTTCTCCACAGTTCAAATTGCTGTTATTTCTCAAACAGTAGAATGATTCTTTCATTCTCCTGTTTAAAGCTTCTTGGGGAAGAAACAATCATAATTTTAGTGACTTAAAGCCACATGCATTTATTATATCATAGTTTCTATGGATTGGGAATCCAGGTGGGGCTTGGCCCGATCCTCTGCTAAGTATCACTTGGCTAAATCAAGGTGTTGGCTGGGGCTACATTTCCATCTGTTTTAGGGTCCCCTACAAGGTAACCGGTTTGTTTAGCAAATTCATTTATTTGAGGCTAGTATCTTAGCCCCATGTTCTCACTACTTCCTAGAGGTCACTCCCCCTTCCTTGCCACATGGTCACGATAAACAGTTCACCACATAGCGGTTTGTTTCCTTCCAGACCAGTAAAGAATGTCTCTCTGATTTATTCTCCTTTTACAAAGACTTCATTTCATTATATCAGGGCCACTTTTGATAATATCCCTTTAATGAACTCAAAAGTTCATCATTGTTATACTAGCAAAATCCTTTTTGCAATATAAGGTAACATTTTCAAGACATTTATATCATATCATAGTCACAATTTCTACATTGAAAGAGAAGAGGTTATATAAGAATAGGCGTCATTGCGGGTAATCAGGGAATTCTTCCTAACATTAATGTAAAAGCAAATTAACTGCAAAATAAAGTCTCAAGATTTTATAAAAGTAAATGTTCAAACTGCAAATAACTATACTTATACATGGAATGGAAAATTTAATGTTAAGTATAAGCTCTCAGAGAGCTGATTGATTTAGGAAGGCAACATACATCTTTTCTCGCATTAAATGGCAGCCTTCCTAGCTATGCAGAAGATTAAAGGCTGCACCAAAACCACATGTGGTTTTAGAAGGAGAGCCGGCCAGAGGCACCAGAGGGATTTCTGAATTAGATGCACAGAACAAAAAAACAAGACAAAACAAAACAAAACGCAGTTGAATGAAATTATGATTGTTTCCTTCCACTGCTTAAAGCTTCTTGGGGGAAAAAATGGCTCTCTGCTGCCTAAAGAATAAATTTCAAACCCCTTAATCTGGAATAAAAGATCTTCTATGACATATCTGAACCCAGATTCCTTATTTAATTCTCATGCCTACATCACACATAATTGAATTAAATTTTAATAGTTATTTCAAATACATGTTGTTATTCTGCATAGATACACGAAGTGTTTTCCTTCAGAATGTCCTCCACCTATTTTTAAGCCACACCCACTCAATAGACAGATATTGACTAGATGCCTACATTCATCAGATGAACTGCTGAGCCTCCACCTCTCCAAGAGTAAGGCTGATGTCTGCTTGCTTTGCAGAAAACTGTAGCCAGTTCATACTTGTTAAACCTCATGTTTTTAATGTTCATCCCCTAAGGGTGAATGCCTTATAGGAATATGTTTGTATTATTTGTTTATATTTCTAGGATTAATTCAGGGATTGTGGAACTCATCAATCACAGTTTTCTGAATATAGTAAAAATAATAATTATGCTACGAAATATCTAAAATGCATTCAGTAATTTCTTGTACTCTAGAAACACTTCATGCATCTTGTTTTATACGGAATCCTTGAAATAATACTTTGAGGCAAGTATTATTATCTTGTTTAGCTAATAAGAAAATTAAATTAGGATCAGAGACAGAAGCAGGATTTCTACAAAGATTACTAATGTTCTACATTTCATAATCTTTATGCCATTGTGGTCACCAAACAGAAATATCAACATCACTCAACATTTAATACAATATATTTTCAGGCTCCACCCTAGCTCTACTCAACTTAGACCTAATTTGGGATTAAGGCTCTAAGTCTGAGATTTAATAAGCATTCTGCATGAAGATGCTGCCTGCTACAGTTTGAGAACATTGTTCTATAATTCAGGATAAACATATGCTAGCCAAGAAAATGTGATCAACTGCTAACTTTCAAGTAATTTTTATCCAGTAACTTGGAAATACAATTAATATGGTAGGTAATGATAGAGGGAAGATAAATATTTATACGGATATTTCTCCTCACAGGAAAGTATGCTTCACAGCTTGTTGCATAAACCCAAAGACATCTTACACATTTCAAGGTCAAGGTTCTGGGTTTCTTCATTGGGATCTTAACTTATGCACCACAGAATACTGTGAAATTAGAAAGAATTTTAACAATTTCACATTGAATTGAATTGAATTGGATTTGATTAGCCTATCTATTCCATTTGCTTTTCACAAGGGATTGTCTTTTTAAAAAGTGTCGAGTGATATTATAGTAAAAACGGTTAAATGGTAATAGCAAGTCAAATTTTCGTCACTGAAATGTCAGTGCAAGACAAGGTAAAGAACTCCTTTCAGAGAGGAGTACCTGCTATAGAAACTGTAGAGGGAAATTTCATTTAGCATATCCAGAGGACAGCAACCCTAATGAATGCTCACTCTGTTCAGTAGTATTTATGTAACTATATTTACATACACCCTTATAAAAATAAGCTTTACACACTCAGGAAGCCTGTCACCTTCCTATAGTTAGAGAGATAAACTATATAACTATCCAAGACTCTCATGAACAAAAGAGCCATAAGTACATGAGTGCAAGTGTACAGACAATAATGCTCTTTAAATGGCTATGCATTGAAGAATATAGGGGGAAAAAGGAAGCTTCACAATATCTCTGTACAGAAAAGAACCATACACTGATTCCATATGGATTCAGATGATTTTAAACTATGGTGTGTGCAAGATGAAACTCGTCATGTTTCTACATATGAACAACAAAAATCTTCCTCCCCTCTCACCAGTATTTGATTATATCTGTTTGGCATTCATAGCAACAGGCCAAATTAGTCAAAAATTACGTTCTTATGTAAAAAGTTTGAGAACATTATGGGTTTCTTGTGAAGATGCAGTCTAAAAGCAATCCATCAGTATTAATGAAGTAATTAAGACTACATATGTTAAGTCTGTATACTCCCTGAAGCTATCAGAGAGATAAATACTTGGAGCACAAAGAAAATACTAATAAATTTGACAACTGGCTGTCTAACTAAGTAATTGAGTAAGTTTGTCAGAAGTAAGGAAGAGAAACATGTTAATAACATAATTCATTGAAGAAGAGTATTTGAGAAGAACACCCCGTCATAAACCAAGACCTTCATGCAAAAGGACACCCATGATGCATAATCATTCACTGCCAAGCCCTTCACTCAGAACGACATATATGATGTATAGTAACGCAATGCCTAGAGAATTCATACGGACTACCCAAAGCATAATTTAAATTTATACTAAGCTTAAGGATTTCCATCAGAAGTGCCTAAGTAGAAATGTTCCTGGATAAAATTCTTGTCATACAAATATTACTTTGGAAACAGTATGGAGTGTCCACTAAGTAGAGGCCAACCAGGCCCATAAGTGCCTAAGCAAACACATCCTAGTAACAGAATAGAATGGAAGTCATTAAGCCTTGACAGAACACAGAATCAGGTTACAAAGTAGCTTGAAAGTTTAATTTCACATAGTAAAATGTTCACTTTTCTATCTTGAGACATGTATTTCACAAAAATTGATCCAATGAAGTATATGCATTAGAAGCTCTAAGACAAAGGTAGTGATTAGGCTTAAATTATAGATAAAGCCTTTTTGGCAAAAATATACAGAAATGGAGTAATTAAAATAGAAAATAGATAAAACAATTGTATGGATTACAATCTTGTAACCTCTTAGCAATAGAGGCCACCACATCTCCTGAACTTGTGGTAGTAGTATATATATTACAAGTTAAAATAATCAGAATGGTTTTCATACTTGTTTCCTACAAAATAATGTTGAGAAGAATAGATATTACTATCTCACAGGAAACATGTTTTACCAATTAACATAAACAAATCTCATATGTGGATGTTAATGTGTATGTGATATCAGGTCCAAGACATCTGTGTAAGGGGTTACAAGAAAACCCAATAATCCTACAAGCTATGTCCACATAACCTATCATTTTTACTTTAAAGGAAAGTATGTGTGAATGTGTGAAGATGTATGTGAATGTGTGTGTGAGAGAGAGAAAAAATTTAGGCATGTGAAGTATTTAAATTAATGTGCATTTTTACTGAGGCAAGAGTACTTTTTTGCCTTCTGTGAAAATTATTAGCAATCAAAATTATTGATGTTTAGCTATTTATATTCTCAAGAATTTGTTATTCCAGAAACCAACAAGTTGAAGAAATTAATTCATGCAACTTTTCTGTCTACAACTTATATACTGCATGTGAGTTCTGAAATTAGTAACAAACACCGTTTACTCCTGTGAAGCATTCATCTATGTGTTGTTTCCTATGTTAACTTATTTCTTCCCCAACGTCCCCATGAGGTACATATTATTTTTATGCTTGTTTTACCTAAGAGAAAAATGATGCACACCAAGTTCACATTAATATACTTTGCAACATCACCTAACAAGAAATAGCTAACTCTGGTTCACATTACCCTTGATCAGAAAGCAATAGTGTGGTTGGAAAGAATATGTAAAATGCCTTTTTCCTAACACATCATGCTGGTTTCAGCACATTACTTTTAACTTGGGGAATGTTTTCTACATTTTACCTTTGATCTCTTTGTCATTTTTGAACCACCTTATATCAGCGGCAGGTTTACTACCAGATGTTTTACAAGTCAGCTGCATCAAGTCTCCCTCCATAACTGGAGATGAAAATCCACTAATTTGAGGCTTCTCGGGAACACCTGAAATTTAAGCAAATGAATGAAGTGAGCATCAATCTTTAGGGCTGATTTGTTCTTATGACTATTACTTTCACATGTGAAATTAAACTGAGTGGTTAACAAACAATAAGTTCAATTGAGAATAACTAGTATATAATTGTCACATGTATGTGTGTATACATACATATGTGCATATATTTATGCATGCGTGTGGACAACATGTTCACCAATAGCAGTCAGAAAGCATTTAAAATGCACATAAGTCAAAGTAGTTTTTAAGATTAAATTGGAAAATACCCTGAATATCAACCATTCAGTATTTCTTAAAATTTACTGCTGTAAGGATTTAAGAAGGTAGATTGCATTGAAGAAAAAAATTCATAAAACGCATTTCTCTCTACTCATTTTATTATGATATAACTTTAGCGCCTTCCTTTCCTGATTTCATAATTCCTAATGGTTAAAAAGGATATTATTATTATTCTATGTTTACTTTGTTTAAGAAAATGAATTTCAGAATAGAGACTCATCAATAATTACAAAGCATCCTGACTTTTCTGATTTTCTAATTTAGAAAATGTCTCTTGATGTTGTTTGTGTCAGACATGCAACTGTATTTTTGTGACATATTATATGTAAATGTTTAATTCTAACCACTATTACCTTTTCTAGTCTAAATCATCATGAATAAACAGATAACTAAGATGACTAATTAGTACATTGGTGAATTGAATCACAGAGTTTTGCTATTTCCTGAGCAATAATATCCAGTTTCCCTGATAGAGTCTTACTGCATCTTAAAAAAAAAAATTTCTATAATAATGGCAGATTTTTGGCTCGGCATCTGTAAGTCAGTGGCTAGGGCATTGGCTACATACACCGGAGCTGGCAGGTTCGAATCTGGCCAGGCCTGTTAAACCACAATGACAACTATAACAAAAAAATAGCCAGATGTTGTGGCGGGCACCTGTAGTCCCAGCTACTTGAGAAGTTGAGGCAGAAGAATCCCTAACACCCAAGAGTTTGAGGTTGTTGTGACCTGTGACTCCACTGCACTCCACCGAGGATGACGTACTGAAACTCGGTCACACACACACACAAAAATAATAATAATAATAGCAGATTTGGATCTTCTACTATTTGGATTTTTTCTACTGTTTAATTCAGTTTGAGAAGAATAAGATGTAACAGTGTTGGAAAGCACCAGTATGAAAAACAAATACAAATTAAAACAAAAGATAAAAACAAATCCACATACTTCTGTTAACTGGCTAGTTTTTGTTGTTATTGTTTTGTTTTTTTTTTATCTTTACCTTCATGTCGCCCCTTTTTCTTTTTCTAAAAACCTATGTCATGTCACCATTTAATAAACTCAATTCAGCAGTCATCTATTCTTTGAATCTGAAGTTCACTTTCTGCAGAACAATACATTAACGTTAGCCAGTTGTTATCCTGAAATACTCCATTTTCGTGGTTATATTCTGTCCTTAACGGAAAACTTGTGAAGATTTTTATAAAATAGTCCCAGTGAGACTCAGAAAGAAACATATTTCATATCCTATGCACAAAAGCAATTCACCGCCTGGATTAACTTTAATATTCCCACCCAAAAGAACAGCGTGGGTTAGCCCTTTCAAATGCAACATGTGCCTTTATCTATCTAAAAAGCAAGCCAAGCTAGGGGAAAAAATCAATCTTTAAATTCCTCTAACTTGTTCAGTATACAGGTGTGTTTCAATGAACTGCAGAAATTTCAGCTGATTGGGGCACTGACGTCTGTGGAATCTCAGAGAGCTCTGAGCTGCGACTTTATTTCCTCAGAATCTCTATGAATGTATTGCTTTTTTGTGTCACTTTAACCTTTGGGAAAATGGTCCAATACTTGGAGAATAAAAGCACAAAAACTTACAAGCCGCATGCACAAGAGACATTATGTACCTCATTCAGAAGCTAGAAAATATAAATTTAAAGGAGAGAGGATACATGAAAATGTCAGGGTCATTTAAATGCACTAAAACACACAAAGGGGTCATATTTGAAAGCTTCAAGCTAGTCAGAAAGGCCCCTGTCAGGTGACTAACATGATAAAACAAAAGAGAACACTATGGTACAGAAGTGGAACTCATTATGCTCATTATTCTGTCACTTTATCAAAGGATCAGAACATACTTAATATATAGATGATTCGATACGAAATAGTTAAGAATGGAGGTGCATAGTTTTGGCTGAGCAAGAAAATGTCTGGGTACTTTCTGGAGGTCTTCTTTGTACCTTGGCCTGTCCATTGATAAAATATTGAAGGTGACTAAATGATCATATAACGTCTTTTGTTATAATGTAGCAGAAAAAGGATGTATACATATATATGTGAACAACATAATGTATATTTGTGTTTGACTCCCTGTTGCTGTAGCAGTATGCATCTCTCTGGTTTTGTGATTACATGACGTTAGCTCATTGCACTTACCCAGAACTGTGAGATAGGCCTTGGAAGTTTTGACAGGCATGGTAAATAAAGAACAGGTGTACTGGCCTTCATCAGACAGAGACACATCACTGACGCTGATACTCAATTCGTGCCAGGAAGCACGAACCAGCTCGATCCTATTGTCCCTCAAAGCTGGAAGAAGAAAATATTGAAAATGTGAATAGCAACATCAGAAACAATCAGTTCTTTTAGACTACATATTTTTAACAGAATCCAATAATATTTTCTTTGGTCATACATCTAAATATTATTTCATGGAACGGTTCAAAGGAAAGTTTACATGTACTGCAATATTTTATCAGAGTTTTAAAAATCAAAGTATAATTAGGTGCCGCTCCTTAATGTTCTCAAAAATAACTTTTTTAATTAAATGATTACATCTAGTGCAATACTTTGGCTGAGGCAGATGTTGATAGTGATAAAAACAGCTTTCTTCTGTGAAGTCTTTTCATGGAAGGCCAGTACTAAGAAAAACTATAAACAAAATGGGTTCACTTCTGTAGCTGGATAAATTTGGAAAACTATAAATGCTGCAGACCTCTCCAGATACCTACAAAGAATACTAGCAAATTAAAAGCTCTCTGCAGGACAGACACTTGAACTTCATTTGAACCTGAGCTGACATTCAGCCGAAAAATACCTCTAAGCTATCTGACTTTTAAATTTGCTTTGAATGGTTGGGGACGCTACTGTGCTGCATGTTCCTATATTTTCTTGTTCAAATAACTTTCATCTATCACAGAACACTTGTTTTCACTGAATAGCTCCTATTATATTGCTGAGTTATGCTCCTCTCGACTCATTTTGGGAAAAACACACAGAAAAAAGTTAAATCGCCATTATGTGCTCCAGTCATAAAATCTGGAATTAAGTAAAAAGCAGTTAAAAAGAGTATCTAAAAAGAAAAAAGAGGAAAGAGGACTGATTAGGGACACCAGGATCCAAAGAGCAGCACAGGGACTTGTCAATCAACAGCAAAAGATGGTCTAGGCCTGGCTTCTCCATCACTACCTGGCCATGGAAGATGTCGTAGGCAGAATCACCTGTATCCCAAATCAAATGAGGGTCCCTCCAACAGTGTCAGGAGAGACCAGGTCACCTGTAAGCAGAATAAAGCTGGACGACAACAAGTGGTCAGGAATAGTGATCCCTTTCCCCATTAGGCCTGAGATGTCTGTTCTCCATCTAGAGACGATGAGCACAGGCAGTTCTGGCAGTGGAGGAATCTCTCTATAATTACTGCACTCTGGAAATCTGAAATCAGAACTCGCTGAATTGGCTAGAGCATGCAGTGGACATGACAGAGGATTGAATCAGCGACTTTCAGGGCAGAGAAACGGAATTTACACAACCTCAACAGCTGAGAGAAAATACATTTTTAAAAAAGAAAAGAAAGAAAACCTCAGAGCCTCGGGACCTGGAAAACACTAACAAAGTGTCCAAGACTTGTACCATTAGATTCCAAGACAGAAGAAAGAGAGCCAGACTAAAAGAGTATTTAAAGAGATAACCTTTGCAAACTTTACAATATGGCAAAAGACATAAATGTACAGAATCAAGAAGCTGAGAAAATTCCAAACAGGAAAAATCTACAGAAGTTCACATCATGATATGTCCAAAGCTTATAAAAAACAGACAAAGAGAAAACCTTGAAAGCAACCCAAGAAAATGACATGCTATGTATTAGCTACAAGATAACACAAATTCAAATGACAATAGATTTCTTATTTGAAATCACAGATGCCAGATGGAGTGATACATTTTTCAAGAACTGTCAACTATGAATTCTTATCTAGGAAAACTATCCTTCAGGAATCCGAGAAAATAAATATATTCTTAGAATAAGGTAAACTAGAACATTTGTCTCTAGTAGACTTGAAGAAAAGTTAAAGTTATTCTAACAAAAAAAATGACAAAAGAAGAAATCTTGGAGCATCAAGAAGAAGAAAGAACAAAAAAGATATATAGGGCTAAATACAACACACTACCCTTCTCCCCCTGATTTTTCTAAATTATATGATAGTTAAAAAATATATCAAATGATATAATATTCAACATACATAGAAGCAATACTTTAATAAAAAGTGGGTAAGGCAAAAAGACCTAATAGAGGTAATGTTTCTGTACTTGAATTGGTATAATGTTGCTAGTAGTAAACAATGATAAATCACATACACATTCTACAATAACCAGAACGACCACCATTAAAAGCACACAAAGTGATACGTTCCAAAACTCTACAAAGATGGAATCCATTTGTATATTTCAATGTTTTGAAATAACCAAATTATAGAGATGGAGAACAGAGTAGTAGTTGCCAAGTTTTAGGGATACCCAGGGTAGGGGATCCTGGAGGGGCATGAATGCGGCCCTAAAAAGACAGAACCCTGGGTCCTGGGGAAGACAGAAACATTTTGTGTCTTGACTGTGATGACAGATTCATGAACCCACACATGTAGTAACATTGTCTAGAACTAAACACACACATCTGTGTGCACACACACACGTGCACACACAGATGAGTATACGTGAGACTGATGCTGTTTTACAGCTTTATAAGCTGTAATTTGGGTGAAGGGTACATGAGATCTTTGTGCATAATTTCTTAAAACTGCATCTAAATCTACAATGAAAAACAAATGAAGGGCAGAGCTTGTAGCTCAAAGGAGTAGGGCACCGGCCCCATATACCAACCAGCCAAAAACTGTAAAAAAAAAAAAAAATTAAAAAAGGAATGAAAAAAATTTTAATGGACATTTGATAGAATAGGGAGCATGGTTATGATACCAGTGCTTAAAATTGATTGTACCCATTTGCAACACAAGAGATGGATCCCAAAGGTCAAGTATTTTAAAATTAGCTAAATTTGTCCTATATACTTTGCAAAAGGAAAAATTATAGAATATGTAAGATTTAGGAAAATTCTAAATTTTCATGATTATAAATGGCTTATAAAATGAACCCTTCATACACTCAAATAACAGTTATCTAAACAATTGTAATCCCTTTGCCATCATTCTTTATTTCACAGGAAGACATATATTTGCAAGCATTTAAAAAATTTTTAATTGAATATGAAAATAAAGTAAGTCTGATTATGATTATACTAAATTCCATTTGGTTATAGCACACAATTAAAAAATATATATTCTATATACACATATATTCTGGACTTATCTCCTGCATGGAATGGTATATATGCCTTATCCAGTTGCCAGAGGAAAACAATGGGACAAAAGTTTATTCTTCTCACTGTAGGAACTCGTGCTATATCAACTACTTTTCAAAGCGGCAATTTATTACTATATACTTATCATACATAAATATATTTAATATAATTTTCTAATTTGTTTCTCTACATAAAAGGTATGTAAAACTATATGTTATATATGTTTTTCTATTAATATATATGTATCATAGATTTCTTACTTTTTAAAAGGGGATGCCAGAAGGGAAACCTCAAGTTCATGCCGTGACACTGTGGTAAAACATGTTCACCCACCTTCTGTGTTCAATTTGCTTCTTCTTGACACAAATCAATCTCACTAACAGAGACAGAGCTCATAACTTTCAGAAATCCTGGCACAAGAAATTTAATTTTCTACTGGTCAGACTATTTTGTGGAAACCATATAATATGACCAAAGTCAAACTGAATCACTCAACATTTATGAACATAAAACTTGCATATTTAAACCATTTTCATGGAGTGAAACTAGAAGCACAGACTTTGGAATCCAAACACCTGGCTCTAGACACTTGCATGAGGTCAAGTTTCCAGTGGATAATAATTTCTGATCCCTTTCATCTTTAGATGAAGGGAACTGAATGATAGCATGTAGGGTATAAAGTGCCTTAAAATACATATACAATGATATTATTAAAATAGTTTGGATTTGGAATCCTATTAATAACCTATATATTTGTGTATCTGCAATCTTTCAAGTATTTCAGCTTACTAAATCATATACTACTTGGAGTTTTTTTATGGATTATCATCAAATTTGACTTTGAAAATTAGGACACATAAATTTTAATGTAAGCTTTTAAAAAATAATTATTTTTAATTTTTATGGACATGCAGTAGCTGTATCTCTTTATAATGTGATGTCAGCTTCTTTATTGGTTATCGGTATGAATCTGAGCAAATCATTTAAATATCGTGTGCCTTAGTCTCAGGTATGTTAGGTGAAAATAATAATTGCAATTCCACATGTCATAGTGAAAGTATAATGATAAGGTTTAGAACTGGCGTAGATGCATGCACATTTAAAAATTGATGATGTATTAACAAATGTCCAGAAGATGTCAAAATTAGTACATGGGCTATTTATTGTATACGTTTTTTAATACAGCAGAACCTCCACAGATGGCCACCTCCTTATATTGACCACTTTAAGTTGACCTAATTTTCATAGACCAGACATACCCCACAGGGATGTATCAGCACAGTAGGCCGAGCTACTCCTGTTGACCTCTTCTGCATGTTGACCAGCTTGTTACAGTCTCTTGAGTGGTCAACTTACACAGGTTCTACGGTAGTTCCTTTGCTAAACAATAGGGCTATCTAATGAGATTTCACTGGACAATATTTTAAGCACATCCTAAATCCATAATGTTAATCATTTCTAGTGCATACATACTTATGATATCGTCTACAGTTCACTTTAAAACAGCATTTCAAATCTGCAAGAATAAGGGAAAACCTTGAATAGCCCAAAGAGGGATACACAGTACTGTAATTCAACGGGTCCCCTGTGAACAGGTACGTTGTCATACTATCTCAGCACCCTGAGCTATCGCTACCTGCACAGTAGGTATTCAGTGAACAGCTATTGAATTGAAATTGAGAGCTATACTCCATCTATATATAATGACAACAGAGCGAAAGTGAACTGAACTAGGAAGTCCTCTTCAGGATCTCTCCACAGGATCCCCCAGGGGAGAGAAGTTGATGAAAAAAAAAAAGAACAGAGGAAATAAGTGTCCCTTTAGTCACTGTTGAGCATAAAACAGCTAGAAACATTATGCTGCACGAATTTTGCACTACATGATAGTTCACTGAAAAAGGATTTGAAATACCAAATGATTGATCTTTGAAAATATTGTCATTTTATTTATGGTTTTCAAAGGAGCACAAAACAGTAGGTAATCAGAGACCAGCCACATTATTTAACTTTTCAATGCAGTAAGTCCCAAATATATAGTCACCTTAAAGAGAGATTGTAATACTGTTACTTGAAGTGAGTTTTAATATTTTTAAAAATGTTTCCCTTCAAGAATGTATAATGTTTAAATGTTAGTGAAACGTCTTTTTAAATATTAAATAAAAACTCAAACTTTTCATTTAAAACTATTTTAAAACATTACACTAGGATGAATAATTGAAGAGAAGAAATGAGCAAATGTAATGATAAAAAAGGAGATTAGTCCCATATCACAGAGATTAAAAATAAGCTAATGGGAGAAGTGTCTCCCCCATACCATGCCTCCTGAGTCATGACGCGCCTGCCACCAACTGGTGAGGTGATTTAATGGTTCAAAACTGAATTCTGGAGGATTCAACCTTGGCTGAAAATAAGAAGCACTGACCAAAGAATAAAACTCTACTAAATAGTGTTTTACTCAGGATAGAATAGTTTCCCCTATATACCATTGGATTTAAATGATTCATCAATCATATAAATGCATTATATTTGGGATTCATACTGGGTAAAATAAAAATTTCTAAGACAATTACTTGGAGGATTTTACTCACATTTTATACCTATTTCTAAAAAAAGGTACCGGCATATTTAATAAATCATATATTAATTAGTTTTAAAGCAAGTTAAATTAATAACAGCAGTATTATTAAAATTACATGTCATTATTTATCCATGAACCTGTTAGCAATTTGTGAATATTTGCATTTATACTATTCCTTCCTCAAGTGTTTTATTTATAAAAGTGATCGTATGTTTTTTGCCAGAAACTTTTTGAAATACCTTTTGTTTTCAGTGAGTAACACTTTATGTCACATTTTAAGAAGCTTACATTATTTTTTAAAATGTCATTACATTAAAAAAAAAAAAAAGTCATGGCTTGGCACCTGTAGCTCAGCAGCTAGGGTGCCAGCCACATACACCGGAGCTGGCGGTTTGAACCCAGCCCAGGTCTGACAAACAACAATGACAACTACAACCAAAATGTAGCCAGGCATTGTGGCAGGCACCTGTAGTCCCAGCTATTTGTGAGGCTGAGGGAAGAGAATCACTTAAGCCAAAGAGTTTGAGTTTGCTGTGAGTTGTGACGCCACAGCACTCTACCAAGGGTGACATAGTTAGACTCTGTCTCAAAAAAAAAAAAAAAAAGTCATTATGTAATCTCTTTTAAGAGAATACTAAAATGCAAAAAACAACTTTATTGCCTTTACAGTTTTTCTAGTTCATCCATTTGGCAAAAAAAGTCCCCAAATTGAGATTATGTTATACACCTTTGCATTTCCCATAAGGCCTCATGTATGTCATGGTATAGATAGACATCTAGTAGTAATTTATTGTACCAAATTGAATATGCTGTTACCAATATTTTGTGTCATATATTAATATAACATTCTATAATTATACACATTAACAACATTTTAGACAATTCTGAATATTCAGTGAAATATTATATCCTGCATGATTTTATCATTATAATTCATTACATTTTATAAACACACACTAAATCAAAAATATCTGGATGATCGAAGTCACTTCAAGTGTCATCTTGGCTACTTAGGTTCTCAATATTAATATAACTAATGACTGAAAAGGCACCTTTTAATACTCATAGAAAGAACTTTACCCAAGACAATCAATGCACACATTTAAAAGTATTAATAATCATTTATTCTCCCATCAGCAAGATCCATTTTCTAAAGTTAGTTGCCGTCAAAGTAGTGATGGGATTTCACAAATCACTGGGTGCCAACCTTTATTTTCCCTGTTGTCAATGCACATCTTCCCCCTCCCCACCCAGTAGCCCCAACTTGATTCCTACAGGGGGGTTGATGTGTCAGCAGCATAAGCCAAGTTCTACCTATGGAAAGATGTATCTAAGAACTCTAACCATAAGGCCCATTATTCCAATACTGAGTTTTGTTTTGCTGCCTTCTGCTGAGAAGAGATTCCTTTTTGTGTTTCTGATTTTGTTTTCTAAGGTTGTCCAGATCAAGATTCTGCTATTTACCAAATTTTGCAACAAGCCTCTCTGCACATTGTCCACCCAGCTCTGTCTGCTTTGCTCCTGTTGATTTCTCTGGAATTGGTTACTAGCAAACTGACCCATGCACGCTGTCAGCCTCTGTTTTTTCAGTTGAAATTTCTACTTTTTCCAAGGGTCAGAACCAACACAAAAATACTGAAGCCTCAGTGAGGACACCTTTGCTATGCTATACTGTAATCATTTTTCTTCTAATTAAACATGTTCGTAATCAATCAGAAAGGGGAACTAAGTTGAGTGAACTTTAATAAAGCTTACCGATAGGCCATAAATCTAAGATTCAACTCTCACAGGAACTTACATTTGATATGTTGAAACGTATGATGTGAAAATAGATATTGTCAAAAAGAGAAAGGGGGTATTCTAATGACTCTTATTGTTGTTATCAAACTTTCATGTTGTTTGTTCATGGTCCTATGCAATTTTATTTAACATATTAAATCATTAATGTCATTTGTAGTAGTACTATAGATTGCTAGGGGGAAAAACTTTACAACACACAGGCAGAATGAAGTATCAAGCTAGTGAATCCGTTTTCCGTTAGTTCTTTTACAGTCATACAGCATAAAACAATCTATATCAATCTTTTGTAAAATTGTTAAAAACAAACATTGCTCCAGAGAAATCTGGAATACCAAGTCTCAACTTGGACAGAATTTTATTTGAAACCATAATAAATGTAGTTTTATAACAGAAATGCAAACAGAACCTAAGAAATAAATCCGGAAATTGTAACTATTTGAAGAAAAGTTTTCAGTGATACAATTTTAATTTCATACCAAACATATTTATGTTCAATAGGGGTATTTTTTATAAGAGAAGACTGTTACCAGTTAGTCACCAAAATCAAATAGCTATACAAGTCCAAAACACATTTTTAAACACATTTATGGCCTTTAATGACAAAAATGTTTCCTCTCCATCCACTATGAATAAAACTCCATGAATATTTTGTTTGCTTCTTCAAAACACATCATTTCCCTAGGTGTTTGCCACATTATTTCTTATTTTCCTTGAGAAAATATCTTTCAGTGTTTGATACAGTCCACAATGTGACACTGCTCACTACTGCCCTGGATCCACCCAATAAGAAAATGATGTGGTATTGGAACTACAGAGTCTTTATAAGTATTCATTCTTTCTAATGACTACATTATGTTGGTCTCCACATAGACATATGAAATTTATTTTTTATAGCTAACCATAAAGCCATCATAGGTAGCCACATGGTGTAACTCTCACACAGCATTTATATCATAGAGACAAGATTATATGTCATGTTATTATAAAAATGTATACATAAAAGTACATTGGGAATAAAAAACATCTGCTTTCATTAGATAGAGAAGCTAGCCCTTGATATTTGTAACCTTATAGTTGTATAGGATTCCATATTCCGTTAAAGCATTACAGTTGGTGCTTGCCACACAGGAAGGAAATGACTCCAGACTATGTTCACAATACTAATAATCTCAAAGTTGCTGGCGGGAGGGGCAAGATGGCCGACTGGGAGCAGCTTCTGACAGAGACTCCTGTCCAAAAGGAAAGATAACTTCCAGAAACTGCCCAATTGAGCTGAAGACTGGGAGACCAGCTGAGAGAAAGAGAGAAGTGACAACTGCAGGTCACCCCTGAGGCAAGCTGCAACTTCCAGAACCCAAGCATCAGGCAGAAAAACTGAACTAAAGTTTTCCACCATTCTGAACTTCCAGGACTCCCTTCCCCCCTTACCTGATGCACCAGAAGCCTGACCTCTACTGAAATTGAGGAAAGAGGACTTGAGCAGTGCACACCCTCCCTATCTGCTGGACCAGAAGGGCCAGATAGGTAAGAGACTCGGGGGTCCCAGTGAGTCCCTGCCAGCCCCCAGGCCACAGACGCAGCCGGGACCCCTGCCTGGCTATGATCCCTGCAACACTGGGCCTAGTCCCACCACCCGCAGCAGAAAGGAACTCTGCTGGGACCCCTGCCAGGCCTTGGCTCACCACCAGCAGTCAGGAGCTCTGCCGTGATTCCCCTGCACCCCAATTTGGACCCCGCTGGGCCTTAGCCTGCCACCAGTAGGGGCCAGGAAGTCCGCCAGGACTCCTGTGTGCTGCTGATCTGTGCCCTGTCCGGCCTTTGTCTGCTGCCCTCCGAGACCCCTGCACAGTTCCCATCCATACCCCAGGCCCCCCACCCACAGCAGCCAGGAACTCCACTCTGTTGGGACCTATGCTTGGCTCTGAATGCACCCCACAGGGCTTTGACCCACCAACAGCACCCAGGATGTCCACTGGGACTCCCTCCTGGAGTGATCTGTGCCACAAGGCCTTGACCTGTCACCCACTGGGACCCCAGCCAAACTCCAATCCATGCCCCAGGCCCGCCACACTCCACCTGGAGCCCTCCTCCCAGCCACAGACTGCTGCAGGCACGGACTCCCTTTGGAAAGGCCACTGGGTGCCCCATCCCATGCCCTGCTGCTTGACCTGGGAGTGCCACACTCTGGAGCTGCTCTCACTGCCAGAACTCCCTGGGTGGGGTAGTCCCAGAGGAGTTACACAGGGTCACTCCCTACAAAGATCCAGCAACAACAGAGTGATCCTGCCGGGATCTGATGTAGGAGAGAAACCTCCCCAACTCTGAGGATGGTCATAGGCAACAGTGAAAAATAATCATGAGGCAGAATCAACAGAAAAACTCCAGCAATATGAATAATCAGAGTAGATCAACTCCCCCAATGAACGACAAGGTAGATACAGCACAAGATCCCTTGCATAAGCAAATGGCTGAGATGTCAGAAATCTAATTCAGAGTCTGGATAGCAAATAAGATCAGTGGAATGGAGGAAAAGATTCATTTAGAATTTCAGGTAGTAATCCAAATGATGACCCAAAACATGACTCAAGAACTCAACGAATTCAAAGACAAAATGACCAAAGATTTTGATACATTGAGACAAAAAGTTGCAGCCCTCAAAGATCTGAGAAATACAGTAGAATCCCTCAGTAACAGAATGGAACAAGCAGAAGAAAGGATTTCTGATATGGAAGACAAAGTTATCGAACGCTCCCAAACTTCCAAAGAGGAAGAGAAATGGAAGGCAAAAATGGATCATTCTCTCAGACAGCTCTGGAATAACTCAAAGAAAACCAATATTCGCCTTATAGGGATACCTGAAAATGATGAAGAGGCGTCACAAGGCACAGAGTCTCTTCCTTATGAGATTATGAAAGAGAACTTTCCAGACATGCCAAGAGACTCTGAAATTCAGATCACAGACAGTTTCAGAACCACAGTATGACTCAACCTGAATAAGACATTCCCCCAGGCAGAAAGTTAATATGAAGGAGAAAATTCTGAAAGCAGCCAGACATATGAAATCCATTACCTACAATGGGAAGAATATTAGAATAAGTGCAGATCTCTCTGGTCAAACCTTTCAAGCTAGAAGAAAATGATCATCAACTTTTAATCTCCCCAAACAAAAGAACTTTCAACCCAGGATCCTGTACCCAGCTAAACTGAGTTTCATTTATAATGGAGAAATTAAATACTTTAATGACATCCCCATGTTGAAGAAATTTGCCATAACTAAACCAGCTCTCCAGGATATTCTCAGACCTGTTCTCCATAATGACAAGTGTAATCCTCTACCACAAAAGTAAATTCACCCAGAAACTTTTTATCAAATTTCAACTTCCACAGTGATGAAAGGATTAAAAATGTCCACTGGACTTTCTAAAGATTTATCATTACTTTCAATTAATGTGAATGGTTTAAATTGTCCTCTAAA
>CAUYON010065582.1:0-10585 GCA_963573935.1 Arctocebus calabarensis
AAGGAAGGAAGGAAGGAAGGAAGGAAGGAAGGAAGGAAGGAAGGAAGGAAGGAAGGAAGGAAAGAAAGAGAGGAAGAGAGGAAGAGAGGAAGAGAGGAAGAGAGAAAGAGAGAAAGAGAGAAAGAGAGAAAGAGAGAAAGAGAGAAAGAAAGAAAGAAAGAAAGAAAGAAAGAAAGAAAGAAAGAAAGAAAGAAAGAAAGAAAGAAAGAAAGAAAGAAAAAGAAAGAAAGAAAGAAAGAAAGAAAGAAAACCTGTCGCACCTGAAACTCTTCCATGAGGTTCAAGTATCTTAATTCAATTGATCTCGTGGAAATCCTTTGAGGCAGCAGGTAATGGAACCTTATGTGACTGCCTTAACTGGAAGAAGTAGAGAATGATTAATAGTTATGGACCCAACAGAGAAAACCAAGTAGATGCTAGTCTCCTTGGCTGTGCTTCGCTTGGTCACATTTGTACAGGGGTTTCCACAGCAAGGTAAAAGCAGCCGAAGGAACAAAACAGTTCCACAGACATGCCGAACCCCCTTCTGCCACGGGGCCTTTACACATACTGTTCTTTCTTATGAGATAGGGTCTCTCAGCCTGACGTTGCTCATATTCCAACCCTCGGCCAAGGGGAAACCTTCCCCAACTCTTCCCCAGCCTTCACCTCCAAGGTCAAGTTGGTTCTTTTTGTCGTACCCACTGAACAGACCCTGACCCTCCCTTCAGAGTGCTTTTCTTGGCCTGCAACTGTGCAATCATTCATGTGACTGCTGCAATGACGTCCTTCTCCCCTGCAAGGCTGACCGTCCCAGACAGCTGGGTCTGTGTCTCCTATTTAGACAGAACCTGGCATATAGTCGATGCTAAAGACAAAATACAGCAAAACGTGTCACACAAGACACAGACTTACAGGGCTACAAGAGTTCAAACAAGACAACCCTCCACAGGAAAGAGAGATTTGATTCATTTATCTAGTGAGCCTTCTCCCCACACTACAAAGGACTGAAGGGGATTCGACAAAAAAAGAAATACATATAACCGCTGGCAGGTGGATGAAATAAATAGTTTCGGGAATGAGGGAAAAAGGAAAACTGATTTAGATAAATAGTAGAAATACATTAGGAATAAAATGAAACCACTCAGCAAACACAAAACAAATGACTCGTGCCTGTGAAAGAGAAAAAGAAATCAGTTACCTGCCCTGAAACATGGCAAGGGTACCAATTCTTAGGAACAACCTCTAAATAGAATATTCACAAGGTTAATAATAAATTTTTTTTTTGCAGTTTTTGGCCAAGACTAGGTTTGAACCCACCACCTCCTGTACATGGGGCTGGCGTCCCACTCCTTTAAGCCACAGGTACTGCCCTTAATATTAATTTTTTTTAACCCACTATAAAGGTAGTATGTGGTAGAAAGAACATGAGGTTTTTTTTGGGACACTTGGAGTTCAAGTTCTGGGTTGGCCACAAGATAGCCTGAATCTTGGGTGTATTCTTCACAGTCCTGAGACTCCCACCCTGGAAAATTCAATGTGCCTGCTGCTTTTTTTCCATCTTTCTGGTTCTAGTTTACAGAGACAACAAGAGCTGAAGGGCGACCTCTCACCACCCTTCCTAAACCAGATGGCAGGAGACCTTTTCCACTTGTGTGTCAAAATGCTCATTAGGAAGGTTTTCAGAATCCAAGTGGGTAACTGTTGAGCGGAAACAAATCATCCTCCTTAGGAGGAGAGCAGCTGTTTGTACCTTTCACTGAGTAAAGAGTAGAGGACAGACCTACTCAGTGCTGGGAGGCCAGGAGCTCCTAGGGGACCAGGACCACGTGGCATGGGTGTGTGACACAGGAGGAAACCCTACATCTGGCTTCAACCCTACAGCAGGGCTCCATTCCAGGCCCTCCTGGAACAATGAGAAAAAACCCACCTCTCCTTGGCACCATGTCCAGTCATGTCACCGTTGGCAAGCCCTTGCTCTCTCCTGGAATCTCTGCAACCCTCCCTAGGCACTCCTGAAAAATCTACATCAATGATGCCAGTTGTGTCTGTGTGTTTGCAAAGCAGAGAGATTTCCCCCGTATTTGGAGAGCTTAATGCAGACATGTGGTCTGTGTTGATATACGGATCATGGGACGGCGAGGCAGAATAATGGCGCCCACCGATGTCTAAGTGCCAATCCCCAAAACCTGTTGCCTTAAGTGGCAGATGGGAACGGAGGGTCAGATGCAGAAGCAACCTGTGCTTGACCTTAGAGTAGGGAGATGATCCTGGGTTATCCGGATGGACCTGACATAATCACAAGGGTCCTTAAAAATGAGAAAGGGAGGCAGAAGACGAGTCAGAAAGCGGTGACCGTGCAAGAGGTGGGAGAGATACCATATAACAGAGTCACTGGCCATGGTGGCTTTGATGATGAAGAGGTGTTTCTAGAGCAGCAGTTCTCAACCTGCGGGTCGTGACCCCTTTGGACTCTATTGAAGGTCTGCAGCATTAGAAAGCACTGCTCTAGAGGCTGGAAAAGGTGAGGAAACAGATCCTACCCACAGCCCACCTTGCTTTTAGCCCAGGGAGATTGTGTCAGACCTCTGGGCTACAGAACCGTAAGACAATGTGTTACTCAAGCAGCTGCATTCGGGGTAATTTGTTACAGCAGCTGATCTAGACCAAATTGGGTCTCCCTGCCCTACTCACCCCATTCACACTGACACCCCAGCAACTCAGAATGATACTGTATTTGGAGATAAGGCCTTTCAAGAGATGAAAAAAGTCACTAAGGTGGGTCTTAACCCAATAAGACTTGTGTCCTTCCAAGAAAAGATTAGGACACAAATGTGTACAGAGGACCCTGTGAGGACAGAGGCAGGAGATGACCAAAGGGTATGGCCTCAGGGAAGACCAACTCTGCAGACCCTTGACCTCCGACTTCTGACCTCTAGACCTGTGATAAAACACATTTCTATGGTTTAACGCTACAGTCCCACATCACAGGAACATGTTTAACGTGCTGTGACTTGTTAGGAACCAGCTGCATACCAGGAGGTGAGTGTCTGGCAGGCAAGGAAGCTTCAGCTGCATTGACAGCCACTCCCTGTCACTCACACCCCTGCCAAAGCTTCGTCTCCTATCACATCAGCATTAGCATTCGTTCTCCTAGGAGCAAGAATCCTACTATAAACTGTGCATGGGAAGGATCCAGGTCACACGCTCCTTATGAAAATCTAATGTACCCCTGGCCCCTGTCGGCGGAGAAATGGTCTCCCATGAAACTAGTTCCTGGTGCCAGAAAGGCTGGGGACTGCCAGTTTAAGCCACTTGGTTATGGCAGCCCTAGGAAGCTGATATAGAGAGATACACAGGGCCCTGGAGGCACCTGGATGGGAGATTATTATTTCCCAAACACGACTGAGTGACTGGGAGGGACCCATGAGATGGCAGCTGGCAAGGCAGCCTGGATGAATGCTGTGGCCTCTGGTCAGAGGTTTATAAAGGCAAAGGCAGGTGCTCAGGAGAGGAGGACCCGGAATCACCCACTTCCTCCCGGGCCCTCTGTGAGTTCCACACAGAGAGGTTAACCCATGACCCACAGTCCGGATTCCTAAGATCCCTCCCAGCCTCAGCAGAGGCCCCACGGGCAGGTAAATCTATGCCCGAGTGCTGAGCATGGCTTCCCTGAGATGCTGCATTTTATGCTGTTGAAAGTTTGCTTTGGGACTAGCTGGGTTTTCTAAGTAAGTCAAGGGACTTGTTTATTATTAAGAGTCCCAAGAAATAATATGCCCTTTGTATAACACCAAGACCTTACTCACAGAAGTTAGTGAGAATTCAGCTCCATCCTTTTTTATTGTATAATATCCTAAAGTTCCTTCTCTACTTTGGGAGGTTTGGGGATGGCTGGAAGATGGATCTTTGACTTGAGATAATTATTAGTCATCAAGAGAATTACTGCCTGGGCTAATTCGGCTGGGACTGAACAGATGTTTACCTTTGCCCTATTTGGGTAAAAGGGCTTTGCTAAGCAAACACAGTGTGTAAACAACCTCACGGGAACATGTTTAACCTGCTTAAGAGAACAAACTGACTTCAAGTAATTTAACAGCAATCATTTCTACACTCACATTGAACCTGCCTTTATATGGGTGATTTATATACTAAAGGAGACTCACCAAAAATTCTACCTAAAATTATTTTTAAATTCTCTAGCCAGGGTAGAGTGGCTCATGCCTGTAATTCTGACATTTGGGGAGGCCAAGGCAGGAGGATTGCTTGAGGACAAGGGTTTGCAACCAGCCTGGACCACATAATGAGATCCTGTCTTTACAAAAAAATAGAAAAATTAGCCATGTGTGGTGGCATGCAGCTGTAGTCCCAGCTACTCAAAAGACTGAGGTGGGAGAATTTTTTGAGGTTGCTGGAAGCCATGATGATACCTTTGCACTCTAGCCCAGGCAACGGGCCAAGAACCTATCATCCCTAAAAATTGAAAATTCTAATTAAACAATGTATGCCCACTGGGCAAAACTTACATAATACCAATGCCCAAAGGAAGAAACTAAAAATCATCTATAATATCTTCATCTAAGAATAACTGCTATTTGCATTCTCTCTACTTCTAACCCTTGAATTCCTACTCCCCTACCCCACAAGCCTTCAAAAGACTTTGGATTCAAATCCTGCCTTCACTACTTACTTCCTGTTGTCTTGAGCAAGATATCCAACCTTAAATTTTCCACCCACAAAATGGTAATAAAAAACAGTATTTATGGGAGGTACCTGTGGCTCAGTGGGTAGGGTGCCAGCCCCATATACTGAGGGGGCTGGGTTCAAACCCAACCTTGGCCACACTGCAACAAAAAATAGCCAGCCATTGTTGGGGGCACCTGTAGTCCCAGCTGCTTGGGCGACTGAAACAAGAAAATCGCCTAAGCCCAAGAGGTGGACGTTGCTGTGAGCTGTGACGCCATTGCACTCTACCCAAGGCAATAAAGTGAGACTCTGTCTCAGAAAAAAAAAAAAAACAAACAAACACAAAACAACAGTGTGTACCTTCTAAACCATCATTCAAACAGAGGACTGATATTATTCTCCAAATCCTTAGTTTTTCACATAATAAATGCTTAATAAACAATGGTGTACAATGAGCCATGCAAGAAAGGGTTAGCAGAGCAGACCTGGCTGCTATCCTCTGAAAGGTCTGTCTGCAAGAGGAGACAGATGTCTTAAGTTGACTTAAGGAGGGTTCCCACCATGAACTGATAAGAGGACATCACTGCCTAAACTGGCTTGTGCAAACAATATGGTTTAGGCTGAACACATTTTCCTTGTAGGAAACTAGAACTTGGGTATGTGCCAGGCAAGAGGGTACTTGTGTGAATTAGCCCTAAGTATTGAATCTCTAGAGAGCTTCCCTGGTGGCCAGCACTTGCCACGTGTCATCACAGCTCATTGCTGGGGGAATTAAGTGTGCCATCCCAGACATCACATGGAAAGGAACTCGCGGACACACAAGCCCAGTTTCCCCCAGATTTCACCCCATGTGCCTTTTCCCTTTGCTGCTTTTGTTTTGGATCCTATTGGTCTAATAAATCACAGCCATGAGCACCCTTATGTGCTGGGTCTTGTGGGTCACCTGGTGAACCCTCACACCTTGGGGCAGTCCAGGGGACATCTCGATACATGAGCAGCATATCTGTCAGGTCAGGCTGCTGGGGGTCATTTCGCAGGGGAGCCAGAAGAAGAAATACAAAGATGGAGCCACTTTCTCAAAAGCCTTGGCTGCCCACGGCAACCCTTTTCCGTGCGGTCATTGACACACTGTGGCAATTGCTGCTGTTTGCCTTCTATTACAACAGAGATCCAGTATCAAAGGAACATACTATCCCTGCACAGGTTAATTCAACCCTCATTAACCATTGGCAAAATAAAACCCAGTTGATCACCTACTGATCTTGAACATGGAGTCAAATCCACTATTTTGTTTGGCAGATGCCGTCAGGGCTACTGGACGGGTCCCAGAGGCCGGTTCTCTGTGCTCTGACCTCAGGATGCTGAAGTAGCAGAAGATGCTGGCAGGCAGGTCAGGAAGGTGATGGAAGATCTCTCACAGATCAGATGGGCAGCTCGAGGCAAGGCTGGGAGGCCTTGGGCAAGGGACTCAGCACCTCTGAGCCTCAGTTTCCTCTTCCATAAAATGGAGATAATAAAGAACATCCTGTGAATCATGGTGAGGATTAAATGAGATGATAAATGTAAACTCTCCAAAGCACTTGGCACATTAATAAAAGGCGAGTTGCTATTATTTTTATTATTATAGCTACTACTGACACTAGGAGACCACACTCATAGTCCCTAAGACAGCACTTTGATGTCCAGGAAGATACGAGGAAGGTGAGTGGTAGACTCATCTTGGGAACTGATTCAACTTCTTTCCCTGAATTTACAGATGGCTTCGAATAGCTGAAAGTGAATTTGTCTGGATATGAACACAAACTTCTAGTTATAATAATCGTACTCACTGGTTTATGGGAGGCAAGGCAGCCTCTGCTGCAAGTTCAATTCACAAGATAAAGAGCAAACCAGATCTTTGCTGGAGAGAATTCCCTCGCCACCACCATACATACCCATACATACATTACTCACATGTTTACTGACTGTACAATATCAATGCCTTTCAGGTAGATGGTAAACCTTTGAACCAAAGCAATTAAATTTCCCTTTGAACTAAAGCAATTAAATTTTCCTCCTATGTCTCACCTTCATCCTACAACTTCCATTTTCAAGGTCACTATCTGGTCCAATATGACTGCTGGAGCTCCAGCCATCACACTCACAGTCTAAGCAGCAAGGTTTGAGGAAAAGACAAGTCCTTCCAATGGCCTTTTCACTTGGTGAGCACATGCCCTAGACTGGAGATCGCAGGAAGCTGATGTTACTGCTTACCTGGACTATTGCAATAGCTTCTTATCTAGTTTCCCAGGACTAACACGACAGGCTTCTAATTAGGCTCTCTCCCTCCTGAATCTTTCTCTATAATACTCACCAAAGATTGAAGTACAAGTACATCCAATATGTACTTTCCTATTTCCACCTCTACAAAAACTGTCCCCCTAGCAGAAACTCTCCTCCCCTAGCTCTCCAAAGGTCTCTCTCTCGATACCATCTACAATGGTGTTTGACTCCACCTGGGACTCTCAGTAAAGACACGGATCCCTAAGTTCCACCTTCGACCACTAAAACCAGATCTCCATGAGAGTAGCCTGGGATTCAGAGCAGCTAAGTAACGCTACGTGAGTTTCAAGGCCACATCATAAGAGATCAAGAAGTTTCTCCCTGTTTGCTGGAACACTGACCCCGGGAACCCTGAGTGACCATGTAAAGAAGTTCAATGCTGCCGTCTTGTGAGGAATCTCAAACCACATGAAGAGGCCCTGTATAGGTGCTTTGGTTCTCAGGCCCATCTGAACTTCACTGTTGAATTATCCTAGGGCAGTAGACAGATGTGAAAGAATAAAGCTCTAGAAGATTCCAGCCGCTGCCATTTGAGCTAATCTTCAGCCTTTTTTTCTTTTTTTTTTTTTTTGAGACAGAGCCTCAAGCTGTCACCCTGGATAGAGTGCTCTGGCATCACAGCTCACAGCAACCTCCAATTCCTGGGCTCAAGTGAGTCTCTTTCCTCCACCACCCAAGTAGCTGGGACTACCGGCGCCCCCCACAACTGGCCATTTTTTGGTTGCAGCTGTCCTTGTTGTTTGGCGGGCCCGGGCTGGATTCGAACCCGCCAGCTCAGGTGTACGTGGCTGGCGCCTTAGCCCGTTGAGCCACAGGCACTGAGCCATCTTCAGCCTTTCAAGTCTTCCAACCTGAACCTTCAGACACTGTGGAACAACAGACAAGTTCACTGCACTCTGCCTGGACTTTTGATCTATAGAATCTGTGAGCATAATAAGATGGGGTTTTTGCTCAGGTCACTGTGTGTTGGATGGTTTGTCAGATAACAATAAATAACTGATGCAGCAGAGCAACACGCTTGTGTGAATTTGGCCACGTAGCCTCAGAAAGAAAAAGGAGAGAGAGAGAAAATTATTTTAAATTATGAGAGCAGATGATTCTGCTGAACGGCACGGCACCCAGGGAGCCTGTGAGAATGAAGGGGGAGACATGGATCTCCTACTCCAGGGGGTCTCAGCCAGGAGGAGGACTGCTCCCTCTGGGGAATTTAGAAATATTGGGAAGAATGTTTCATCGTACACTGAAGGGAAGGATGATGGTCCACACACAGGACGAGACAGGTAAGGATGCTAGTAAATGTCCACCCTGTACAGCATTGCCCAACATAGGACTGTCCTGCCCTAAATTCCTAGAGACCGTGTTGGGAAACAATAAGCTTGGGAGAGTCTTTTGTGGTATGAGCATCCTCAAGATACACATTTCTTTTCACTTGAACGGTGTGGGCCCCTAAATGCAAGCTGCCATCTTCATCTGGTACTTGAAAAGCCATTAATCTGGGTGAGCACAGCAGGAAACAGATGCATTCAACTTAGTAAAGATGAAGCGTCCAGCTCTGGCGTGGCTCTTTCCTAAGGGATGTGGGAAATAAATGTTGGCTGTGTTCTGGTGCCACTGTGCTCACTGACTTGTGTAGAACCTCTCTCTACCATATGACACTGGATTCCACTACTAGAAAACATAAAGATTCCATAGATACACAGAAATAGACAGACTTGGTGGGATTTTTTAAATTATAAATGGTATGAACTACTCACATTATTTCTAACTTTTTAAAGAAATGAAGAAGATGTCTTAGAGATTTTTTCTATGTCATTACATAAAGATCTACTCAGTCTTCCATCCTTTCTGAATAGTAGACTACTGCATGTATACCCTGTAGTTAATTTTAAAAATTTACTTATTTATGAAAATTTAGGGGTTTTTCCCCTTGTTGCAGTCACAAACAAAACACCAGTGAAAAATCCTCTTAAAATTTCGACTCACCAGAATGTATTTCCCAAGATAGGTACCTGGCTGAGGAATTGCCTGGATAAATATCTATAATCTTCTTAGAACCTGCTGAGTTGCCCTCCGAAATACTTCAACTAAATTCCACTCTCCCCATAGTACTTGAGGATAACGGAGCTCAAAAACAATACCCCAAACTGACCTTCTGCCCTCCTGTCTCTTGACCTTCATTCTCCCTTAAGAAAAGCCATAAACATGAGAAGCCCCCTCCCCCCAAGGCAGGTCACAGAAACCAGAACCCCTCTCCCTGAAAGCCAGCCCTAAGACCTATACTACAGTCACTGTCTCCCACCTTTCTGTGTTATGGGCGGCCATAAAGAAATTAAGACTCTCACTCTAGATGGGTCCAATCTACCGTGTACTCAGGAATAAGAGATGCTTAACAACTAGTGTACGCAGCTTTGATTTAATATTTTAAAAAAAGAGGCTTAGGGAGGCAATGAGAAAACACACCCAATTGACACCTGACTTCATAAAGCATCAGATTATTTTAAAAGACAAATTTATCACTCAAGTGGCACCAGACATTCAAAGAAAACACCAGAAATTGGCTCTAGGCCCAGACCATAACCTGGAGAATCTTCTTAAAGTGGCCACTATGGTCTTTTATAACCGAGACCTGGAGAGAAAGGAGGAAAAAGAGAGAAATGAGCAGAAAAGAATGACAGCTCTAGTAATGGCACTCCAACAAACGAGCAACTTTCAGGAGCAGGGGGAAACCAGAGGAGCTAAAAACAAGTGCTTCCAATGTGGTCAGACTTGCCACTTCAGAAAAAGACTGCTCCCAGAAGCACCACTGGCTAGGCAAGCCACCTGACCCCTGTCCAGAATGCAAGGGTGACCACTGGAGGGTGGCCTGTCCCCAGAGGTGAAGGTCTCCTGGGACAGTGACCCCACTGGAGCCCAAACTGGACTGAGGGTGCCTGGGGCAAATTCTCATGGCTCCAGCTTGTGTCATCACCCCTGAAGAGCTCCAGGTTTGCCTTATAGTGGAGCTCCAGGAGAAAAAATTTCTTTTGGACACTGGAGCAACCTTTTCTGTACTTTTCTCTAACCCTGGTCTTTTATCTGCCAAATCCATAACTATACATGGGGTGTCTGGAAAGCCAGATACCAAATTTTCCTCCCAGCCTTTAAGCTGCAATTGGGATTACTTGCTGTTCTCTCATGCCTCCCTAATCATGCCTGAAAGTCCTGCTCCCCTTTTGGGGAGGGACATACTAACTAAAACAGGAACTTTTCCCTCCTGGAGATCTAGCCATGATCAAAACTCTTCCCTCTAATTCACCTTCCCAAACCCCAACTTGTTATCCCCTTTCCTGTTATCTTGTCTTCTACAGCTGTTAAAGTTATAAGAGTCGATTCCTGCATACATCTTTCACGAGTAAAATCCTGGAACCCTCCATCTTCTACGGAGGCAGACAATGAAGAGAGCCAACCACAGACCACCTACACTTGTGAGCCAAAAGAAAGTTTGAAGTTATTATTTAGGAAACAGCAAGAAAAATCCTAATATGGTTTTCTTTTAGCATCACTGAATAAGTGCTTCTCACCTGAAGTTGTTCTACCTTTGCCTGTTACTTATTATACT
>CAUYON010065585.1:0-27360 GCA_963573935.1 Arctocebus calabarensis
GTGGCCCAGAATAAAGACAATTTGCTACACACCACCTGGAGAGTGTGTAGTCTGTTTCTTGTATTTCCCCTAATAATTATAGGTACGAGTCTCTACACCTGGGGCAAAGCTACTGTCCCTCGCGTCTCCGTTCACGCAACACCAATCCCTTTTATGAGGAAATATAATTGTGATATCCAAAACAGGAAATATTTGAACAAAAAAGGAAAACTACAGAGTATTAGCAGGGAGCAGAGCAAGATGGCAGACTAGAATGATCGTTCACCTGAACTCTCCTAGTACAACTGAGGAAAAAGAGAGAACCGAAAAAAGAGAGAGAGAGAGAGAGAGAGAGAGAGAGAGAGAGAGAGAGAGAGAGAGAGAACCAAGCTATACCTGGATCAGGGACTTTACCCAGAGTTGCAGTTCAGAGACCTCAGTGAGGAGGTGGTGAGCTGGATACAGCATGTGATCTGGAGTTATTTGGAGGAGGGTGTACATAGAGTAGAAAGCTTGGAATAATGGGTGGACTTGGACAGTGTACAGTAACTAGATTTGAATACAGATTGGAGGGGGTTTCCCATAAGTTTGTTGGCTGGAAAGACCGCCATATTGGGAAGGTCTTAGAGAACAGGGGGGCTGCAATTGTGGGAAGGTTGTGAGAAGGTCTTAACAGGGCCTAAAGTGTTGATGTCTTAATTCCACCTACTGGGATCAGAACTCCACTCTTGGAACAGGCTGAGGATCTCCTGAAGCCCACAGAAACTAGTGTCAGGGAACACTGTGAGACCTGCCATTAAAGGATTTGGAGAACGCTAAGATCTAAACTTGGCAGGGTCTGAATGCTGAAGAAACCATCAGGCAATCACTGAGGTAAACCATGTTAGGAATAAGGACCATGGAGATTGCTGGCAGTGTTCTCCATCTGCTAAAAGAAAAATAGATCACCATCTGGTGTCCCAGAGACATATTGCAATGTATACATTCCTATTAAAGTTGGTCCTTTTCTATGTATGTATATATATAATGAAAAATGAAAAATGTACATATATATGTAATATTTTTACATATACATGTAAATTTACAAGTTTACAAATGTAAATTTAAATTTAAAATTTTTTTACATATATATGTAAATTTCCAGCTCTACAGGAAATACTTAGATCCATTCTCAACACTGACCATCACAATGGACCACCACTAAAGGAAACACACAGAAGCTAAAGGTCAAAACTTACCTTCCACAGTGGCACGAAGGGTATAACTACACAACAGACTTTCACAAAATAAGATGAATAGAATTCTATCACCCTTATCAATTCTCTCAACAAATGTCAATGGGTTGAATTGAACATATATGTAATTTGTTTTCTCTTCTTTTTTAAGTGGCTGATGTTGCTCCTGTTTTTGGCTATTTGAGGTTTTTCTGTTTTGTTCGGTTGTGTTTTGCTTTTGCTAATTTGCTTGGTTGGTTCCATTCTTAACTTCCATTTTTACTTTCAAAAAGAGAAAGGACTCTTCTATTTTTGGTCACAGTATATTATCCTCATTTACTCTCTCCCTGTTCTACTTCTCTCCATTTTCTTTTAATAGAAACTCTTCTACTTTCCTCATCTTTCCCACAATTGCTTGTGCAACAGTTAAGATATCACCACCTTTTTTTTTTGTATTTCTTCTTTTTCCCATTTTCCTAGTCCCACTTTATCATTTAATACAACTGTATTTTTAATTTTCCTAATCTATTATTACTTTATTATTATGTTTTTCCTCTTATTTTTTAACTTTTCTTTTATCACAAAGTGCTGGGGTGACACATCTATGGTTTAGCAGGGAGGTCACAACAGTAGTCTGGCTCAAGGAGGCAAAGATATAAAGGTAGTACTTCTACTTTGGGCCCTGGGAATACAATATTAGCAAGTCTACACTATAGAATTTTTCTATTTCTTTTTAGTTTTTATTTATTTTTTCTTCTTATTTTTTATTTCTGCTCTTTTCTTTCTCTCCCTATTTTTGGCAGAGGAAGAGTTCAGTTTTCATCAGGCTGGTATGGAGCACTTGATATCAAGGAACCAAACCAGTGCAGTCCCCCCAAATCTTGAATTATAGGCATGACCATAACAACATACCAATCAAGACCATTTCTTCTATCACTTTAATTCTCTCTTCCTGCTCTCATTCTCTCCTGTTCTTAAATTCTACTGTTTCATCCCCCCTTCCTTTTTTACTTTTCTTTTCCTGTTTGCTTTCCTTCTTTTTCTTCTTTCTTTCTTTTCCTATTGTTTTTTTCCAAGCTTTCACTTCATTCTTGTCTTCCTTTTGAACTGCACTCTGAGACTAAGTAATTTGAAACAAAGGAGGAGCAAGAGGGGAAAAGGGGACAAGGAGCTGAACAACAACAACAACAAAAAAGAACACATGTGTAGGAACCAACAGAAAAATTCTGTCAACATAAAAACCCAAACAGAGCAACTCCCCCCAGGGACCATGAGTCAACTAATGCAGAAGACTCAACCTATAAACAATTAATGGATTTGACAAAAAGGGAATTTAAAATATGGATTATAAAGACAATAACAGAAATGCACAAGAAAATTGAAAGACAGGACCAAAAGTCAGATGAGAGATACATAGAATATAGAAAGGAACATGGTGGAGCTTAAGGAAATGAAGTAAACAATCAGGGAATGTAAAAATACAGCAGAAAGTATCAAAAATAGGTTGTACCATGGAGCAGAAAGAACTACACAACAAGAGAATAAAGTTTTTGGGTTATCCCAGGTAGTTGAAGAGGCAGAAAATAAGAGAGAAAAAGAACAGTCATTAAAGAACTGCAGAATTCCAGGAAGAATTCAAAAATACTAATAATAGAGATTTCTGAAGGGGAAGAAGATTTTCCCAAAGGAATGGAAATGTTACTGGAAACTATCATAAATGAATACTTCCCAAGTTTTGCTACAGTTATTGACACACTCCTTTCAGGTGGATATCAAAACACTGGGTCATCTCAACTCTAACAGAGCTTTTCCAGTACATTTTGTCATGAACCTGTCCAAAGTCAAGATGAAAGAAAAAAATTCTTCAAGCAGCCAAAGCCACTAGGATGACAGCAGACTTTTCAACTGAAACTTTCCAAGGAGAAGATAATGGTCAACTACCTTCAACATTCTTAAGCAAAACAATTTTCAGCTAAGAATTCTGTACCCTGCTAAACTAAGCTTCAAAACTGACAGAGAAATCAAATATTTTGCAGACATGCAAGCACTGAGGAAATTCACCACAACAAGATCAGCTCTGCAGGAAATACTTAGGTCTATTCTCAGCACTGACCATCACAATGGACCACCACTAAAGGAAACACACAGAAGCTAAAGATCAAAACTTTGCTTCTACAATGGCACAAAGGGTATAACTACACAACGAACTTTCACAAAATAAGATGAATAGAATTCTACTACCCTTATCAATTCTCTCAACAAATGTCAGTGGGTTGAATTCCAAACCGAAAAGGCACAGGCTGGATAATGGGATAAAAAAAAAGTACAAGCCATCCATATGTTGTCTCCAGGAAACACACCTGGCATTGAAGGACAAATCAAGACTCAAGGTTAAGGGATAGAAAATAGTATGTCAAGCAAATGAATATAAAAAGAAAGAAAGATTTGGAATCTTATTATAATAAACAAGCTGATTAAAGAACTAAATTTAACAAAGAGGAAAAATGGACACTTTTTACTGGTCAAAGAAACAATACAATGAGGAAACATTTCAATTTTAAATATTAGTTCACCAATCTTAAGTACTCCCAGATTTATGAAACAGACCTTGATGGCTCTTAGCAATATGGTATCACATAACACTGTAATAGCCAGGGATGTTAACATGCCTCTGACAGAACTGGACAGAGTCTCTAAACAGAAACTAAATAAAAATACTAAGGACTTAAATGTGACCCTAGAACAAATGAGATTAATAGACATATACAGACCACACCATGCCAAAGCTAAAGAATATACATTTTTCTCATCAGTCCATAATACAAACTCCAAAATAGACCATATCCTAGAATACAAATCAAACCTCAGGAAAATTAAAATAATAGAAATTATACCTTGTATCTTCTTAGACCACAAGTTATAAAGGTGGAACTCAACTCCAACAGAAATGTTCCTCCCGACACAAAGACATGGAAATTAAACAAACTTATGACAAATGAAAGTTGGGTTCAGGAAAAGATAAAAAAGGAAATAGTTTAATTTCTCAAACATAACAACAATAAAGACACAAGCTACCAATACCTTCGGGATAGAGCAAAAGCAGTCTGAAGAGGGAAATTTACCACATTAGATGCCTATAGTCCCAAAACAGAAAGATAGTGCATCAACAAAATTAAGAACCATCATATGAAATTAGAAAAAGAAGAACAATCTATTTCCAAACCCAGCAGAAGAAAAGAAATAACCAAAATTAAATTGAAGATTAATAAAATTTAAAACAGAAGAATCATTCAGAAAATTAATAAAACAAAAAAGGTGGAGTTTTTTTCAAAAATAAATAAAAGTGCTAAATCTTTGCCAAAATTAACTAGAAAAATAAAAGTAAAATCACTAAAAACTCCAATCAGAAACAACAAAGGGGAAATAGTAAAAGGTGACAGAAAGATACAAGAGATCATCTCGAGGACAAGAAACTCTATGTCCAGAAATTTGATAATGTAGAGGAAATGGATCAATACCTGGAATCAAACCCTATCCCTTGACTTAAAGCAGAAGAAATAGATCTCTTGAACAGACCAATTTCAAGCACTGAGATTGAAAAAACAATAAAAAGTCTCCCTCTCAAAAAAAAAATAAAATAAATAAATAAATAAATAAAAAATACTCTGGCCCAGAGGACTTCACACCAGAATTTTATAAAACTTTCAAAGAAGAACTTATACCTATGCTGCAGAAATTATTATGAAAAATTAAGAAGAAAAAAATCTTCCTCAACATGTTACATGAAACAAACACTGCCCTGATACCAAAATCATGAAAAGACCTAACTAAAAATGAGAATTTCAGACTAACTTCCATAATGAATATAGATGGAAAAACTCTCTGTAAAATACTAGCCAATAGATTCTGCTTAGAACTGGAATCAGACAAGATTATCCTCTATCACCACTAGTAGTCAACATAGTGCTGGAAGTTCTAGTGGATACAATCAGTCAAGAGAAGGAAATAAAGGGTATGCAAATGGGGGAAAAGATTAAACTCACCCTCCTTGCCAATGATATGATCTTATACTTAGAGGACCCAAAAAGTCAACCTAAAGACTCCTGGAAGTAATCAAAAAACACAGTAATGTCTCAGGATATAAAATCAGGTGTCCTCAAATCAGTAGCCTTTTTATATGCCAAGAACAGCTCAGTAATTGGGAAATTTCTCAATTTTTACGAGCTTTGATTTGCACACCATCTGACCACCAAGTATGGAATTGCAGAAATTGAGATTTCCTCAAGTTTGCTTGTGACAAAGTTTCCCAATCATAATGCACTAGTCATTGATCTTTGGTTATAGATCTTAAAGAATTCTGCACCAAAGGAGAGTTGTCACCATATTGTGAAACTGCAGCATTAAGATCTTTCAGAAATTTAAAGGAGAAGGCTTTCCACTGTTTCTGTTGAGGCCTTTCTGGTCCCACCTAATCATCGGGCAACAGGTCAGGGGGATTAATATAACTGGAAAATCTCACACTTCCTTCTCCCTTCAAGCCCTTGCTTTCATTATGCCATAGTTTATTCAAGAATCCATGAGTGGGCAGTTTCTCGGTTTGGGATAAGAAAGATGTTGAGTGGCTGAATGGTCTTTTTTGGACTTACTGTTGTACTTAATTAGATATTTTCATTTCAGCTGAAGCACCCTGCAGCTACCTAGTCAGCACCTTGTCCAAAACAGTTGGGCGAGAAACCAAGGATGGTTTCCTAAAAAGCACCATATCAGGTTTATCATAATGAGGGCCTGGGGATAAGTCGCTTAAGGACCCTTAAGTAAGCTCTGCCGGCAGCAGCTTTGTGAGTGGCAGCTGCAACAGCATTGGTGGCAGCAGCAGCAGGGCAATTTTCTGAAATGGAGGAGTTGAGGCTGTGAAGGCAGGGGAGGTGGAACTCCTTCAGTATCACAATCTACTAGTGACTCCATGGGCAGGGGTGCAGGCGGGAGAATTGATTTTTGTAATATTTCCTCAACATCCTCAATTGAAAACTCACTAAAAGAATCTTCAGTTGTTTTAGAATTTTGTTATGTGGGCCAATTTAATTGGAAGTTAGATGATATCTCAAAGTGGTTTTGATTTGCATTTCTCTGATGATTAAAGATGATGAACATTTTTTCATGTGTCTGTACACCATAAGCCTGTCTTCTTCAGATTAGCTTCTGTTCAAGTCTTTTGCCCACAATGAAATGGGATCACCTGTTCTTTTCTTATTAATAAGTTTGAGTTCTCTGTGGATTCTGCTTATCAGACCTTTGTCAGACACATAACCTGAAAATATCCTCTCACATTCTGATAGCAGTCTACTTGGTTTACTGACTGTGTTCTTGGCAGTGAAGAAGCTTTTTAGTTTGATTAGATAGTAGTAACGTATTTTTCATATTGTTTCAATTGCCTGGGGGTTTCACTTCATAAAGAATTCTCCCAGGCCAATTTCTTCAATTGTTTCTCCTGCACTCTCTCCAAGAATCTCTATAGTTTCATGTCTTAAGTTTAAGTCTTTTATCCAATGACAGTGAATTTTATTTAAAGGTGAAAGGTGTGGGTCCAGTTTCAGTCTTCTACAAGTTGCCAGTCAATTCACCCAGCACCATTTGTTAAATAGGTAATCTTTCCCCCAATTTATATTTGTTGGCATGAATGTGGAGAAAAGGGAACACTTCTGCACTGCTGGTAGGAATGGAAGCTAATGCATTCCTTTTGGAAAAGGTTTGGAGAACATTCAGGACTATAAAAGTAGACCTGTCATTTGATGCTGCAATTCCTTTACTAGGTGTGTATCCAAAAGACCAAAAATCACTTTGCAACAAAAATATTTGCACCAGATTGTTCATTGCAGCTCAATTAATAATTCCCAAGTAATGGAAGAATCCCAAGTGCCCATTGACCCATGAATGGATTAATAAATTGTGGTATAAGTATACCATGGAATATTATGTAACCTTAAAAAAAGATGGAGACTTTACCTCTTTAAGTTTACATGGATAGAGCTGTAACATATTCTTCTTAGTAAAGTATCTCAAGAATATAAGGAAAAGTATCCAATGTACTCAATACTTTTATGAAACCCATTTAGAATTATTCACACTTTCTTATGAAAGATACATCCCAACTATACCCCAGGATGAAGGTGAGAAGTGGAGGGAGATGGGACAAGAGGGAGAGATGTGATAGAGGGAGGGTAAACAGGGGGACCACATCTATAGAGCATATTCCAAGGGTACAATTCAAATATATCAAGAATAGAACATAAATGTCTTAACACAATAATTAAGTAAACGAGGTAAAAGCTATGTTGATTAGTTCTATGTAAGCACTTCAATTTGTATATTAAAAAAATCAGCACACTGGGAGGTTCCTGTGGCTGAAAGGAATGGGTCACCAGCTCCATATACTGGAGGTGGCAGGTTCAAACATGGTCCTGGCCAAAAACTGCAAAAAAAAAATCAACACATTGTACCCCATAAATGCATAAATGTGTTCATGATCTATATGACTTAATAAAAGGAAAAAAATTAAAAAAAGAATCTTCTGAATGTCCTAAATTTTCATGAGGGCTATTTACTGGTCCTGGCAAGGTGAGCAATTCCTTAGTACAGGGTGGTGGCCTGCGTACTGGACAAATAACAACCCAAACAGAACAATTTGAAACAGGGAGAGAATGACCAAATTCTGAGCTTGAACAGGCTCTCTGCCTGTCCCTTCCCAATTAGCAATGTTTAAAACTCCCTCCATTGTAAAACAGAGATTTGAGAACACGTATAACAGGGAACACAGAGTCTCTGAACTGAAAGAGACACCTCCTTTCTTTAAAACCAAGTGTACTTCTTCCAAATTAGGGGCATGATGAAACCTAGAATTTCCCATTGTTACCCTGTAAGAAACGTAAAGTTAGAAATGATGAGAGGAAATGAAATAAGACACACAGAATAGAATTTTCTAAGTTGAGAACACAGGTGACCACTGCTAGCTAGTGGGGTTCATAGCTGTGGCTCCAAGTGTTTGTTCTACTCAGCTTGCATTGAAGGCTATTTGCTCATTTAGCCTAGTGGGTAATCTGAGGAAAGAAACAAAGATGTCAGCAGTTTCCCTGAGCAAACCTGTCAGCTTCTATTGTTTCTATAATCATTTACTTTAAGGGTCTGAGCAGCCTTTAGAAGTCCAAAACCTAAGAAATGTGTGGGGACCAGTCTTCTGTATGTGGTCCCACACATAAATTCCTAGAGGAGAGGTGTTAATCTCTACTAGTTGACTGTGGAATAAAACACCCCTGGCATTAATCTCCTCCAAAGAATCAGTAGGAAAGAGGAACTTTCCTCTTATCTCCAGCACAGAGGCATCTTCCTCTGTGATCAAGGTATGTAAGCTCTCTTACCCATATTTCAGGGCTTGAGCTGTTCCCTTGATCTCTGCGCTAGCCAAATGCAAATCTCCACAATGGGTATTTTCAATAGGCAGGGAATGGCCTAGTTAATGTTCCATGCCAGGCTTTGCATTCAGCTTCCTCTCTGGCCAACTTCCTCTCTCAGCAGGGGTCTTTGAAAGCTGTATTCTCTACAGGCTAGGCTTGTAGGAAAATCAGGAAACTTCTCTGGAATAAGAAATTTAGCAGTTGGTTTAAAGGTCAACTAGTTGACTTTTCTTTATTCTGTCTTGTTCACCTTATTTCTTTATTTTTCCCTTTTTCTGGGGGTGTTTTCTCTTGCTAAGAATGGAGTCTTCAGTTCCCATTCTGCCTGGAAATTTCAATAATTTAAATTTTGTTGAAGTTTGATTTGTGTTCTATGATTTGACTATTTTGGACTATGTTCCATGGGATGATGAGAAGAAGATATACTCCTTAGCTTTGGGATAGTGTGTTCTGTATATGTCTGTTAAGTCCATTTCTCCCTAGGGTTTCCTTTAAGCCCCTTGTATTTTTGTTCTATTTCTGTTTAGAGAATTTGTCCAGTTCAAGAAGAGAAGTGTTTATGTCCCCTGCTATTATGTGTTATAGAATGTCATATTGCTCAGACCAATTAAACTCTATTTTATAAATCTGGGAGCATTTAAGTTGGGTGCATAGATATTTAGAATTGTAATGGCCTCCTAGGTATATTGTTATCTGGGCAAGTATGAAGTAACCATCTTTGTCTTTCTTCAATTTAATTTCTTTAAATTCACTTATATCTGAAAATAAAATTGGGCCCCCCTCCTTTCTTCTGATATCCATTTGCCTGAAGTATTGTTTTTCATCCTTTTATCCTGGGTTTTCTTTTGGAGTGTGTTTATTGATGCAATTTAGCAGCCTGTCCTCTTTAGTGGAGAATTCAAGTCATTGACATTTATTGAGAGAATTGATAATTGTGGTGAAGTTCTAATAATCTTATTTTGTGAAGGTCTGTTATACTTCAGATTTGATTTTCTTTATTCTCCCTGGTCTGATTTGTTAATGATACTTTCTACCGCATCTTTAAGTTACCTGACTGATGCCTTTAAGACCTTGAGCTCTGCCATATCCTTTCTATATCTTCATAACTTTTTTGCATTTTATGGTTCTGTTTTTCCATTTTCTCATCAATTTACTTCATTGTTTTTATGCCCATATTTTAAATTTCCTTTCATTTCCATTAATTCTTTATAGGAAAAAATCCTCTGTGATAGCTACTTCATGATTCCTTGTGGGAGTTGCTCTTTTCTGGTTTTTGCTGTTGCCAGAATTTTTCTGTTGGTTCCTACTCATGTGTATTTTCTCGCTGTTCACTTCCTTTCACTACTTTTTCCTTTTCACTACCTGTTAGTTCTAAGTTACCTTCTCTCAGATCTTACATGTTTAAGCAGCCTTTCAGTATAATGCCAAATGAATAGATGGGTAAAGAGATAGATGGGAAAATGAAAATAATCAGAAAAAAAGAAAGGAATAAACCAAGGTGGTGGAAGGAAAGAATTGAAGAAACAGAGAGAAAAAGAGAAAGAGAGTGACAAGAGAACTTGTGGTGTTTGGCAGGGTGTTATAAACAAACTCACAAATGTAGGACATTAGGGCTCATAACTGGATGTTTCCCTCAAAGTCAGGGGCCCTGTCTAGCCTGGAAAAAAGCAAGCCCTCTCCTCCAACAAACATGAAAAGAGATCAGCAGCATGTATCATTGGGGATCTAACGATATCTTTCCAAGGGACAAAACTTGAGCCCCAGAACATGGGCTCAAGCCCTTCTTGAGACAGCCTAATGCCATGGCCACCCAAGATTAATTAATTCTGTGACATTTTAGCCCTCAGAGTAATGAAAATAGGTTTAAAGAATTAAAAAATCAATTACATAAGATAATTTAAAATGAGGATATCTTAGTTATTATATGAAAAAAATGTGTGGGAAAGATGAGGAAAGTAGCAAAATGTATACGAAGAAAGATTGAAAAGTGATAAGTAAGAAGGAAAGAAAGAATAAAAGGGTTGAAAAACCATAACAAAAATGGAGGCGTCCATGCTATTGAAGAAAGTACAAAGGAAAAAAAGAGAGGCAGAGCATGATGGTGGATGGGACAGATGTCTAGTGCAACTCTCTCAAATCTTCAAGTGAGAGAGAGGCTGGCTGGATCTTCACCCATGTGGAGTGTTGTTCTCAACAGGCAGCTAGGATTAGCTAAGTAAGATGCTGGATTGCTGAATTTAAAATGTAACCAGGAGGGGGAGGGGCAAGTGGGCAGACTGGAAGCAGCTTCCAAAAGAGGTTCCTGTCCAAAAGAAAAGATAATGTTCAGGAACTGCCCAATTAAGCTGAAGACTGGAGCCCATCACAGAGAGAAATCTGATAACTGCAGGTCCCTTCTGTTGAGGAAAGCTGCAACTCCAAGAAAGCAAGCTTCAGGTACAAAATTCATCTGAAAGGAAAAGTGCCCATCCCCTCTCCCAAGAAATCTGTAGTTTTTCTGTTTTCTTTCTTTTTTCTCTTTGTTAGCTCCTGCAGGTTTTCTACAGATAAGCAGGGAACTGTGGACCTCTATTCTCTCCCCACGGGAGAGTGCTGTGGTAGGTGGGGACTGCTTCCTCAGAGGGACTCTGCTGTGACTCTGAACACTCTATTGCTAAGCAGAAAAACTGAAATAAAGATTTCCCTGCCATTCTGAACCTCCAGTAAACCCTTTCCCCCTTACCTGACGAACCAGAAGACAGACCCCTGCCGAGACAGATGGAATAGGTTCTTGAGCAGGGCCATCCCTCCCTGTCTGCAGGACCAGGTGACCCCATCCCCTGAAAAGACTACAGGGCCACACCAAGGGTCCCCTGACCCACTCTGGGCAGGGACTCTCCCCGTGACTCCACACCCTACCCCCACTGGGACTCCGCAAGCCCTCTGTGGCCAAAGACCCCACCAGCTACCACATCATCCAGCACCCACTCCAACTGGGCCTCCATGCACTGTTCCCATTGCAGGACACTGCCAGTGACCATGCAGCCAAACGCCAATGCCCACTGGGCCTCCACAAGCCTGCTCTGACAAGGGACTCCTCATGCAACTGCGCGCCTCAACCCCTGTGCCTGATGGGCCTCCACATGCTCTCCTCAGCCAGTGACCCATGGTGCCCATGCCCCATGCTTGCCAAGAATCCAGGCCCTCCCTGGCCAGGGATTACACTGGGCCTCTGTGGGCCATCTGCACCCGGGGACATGGCCGATGTCCACACAACCTCACACCCCGTGCACCATGACCCATGCCCACCAGGCCTCCACCACCCTACGAAGTCAGGATCTCTGCCAGCAACTGCGAGGCCCTGCACCCAGCACCCACAGCTTTTCTGAATGCTCTCACTGGGCAAGTACTCTCCCAGAGTCTGCACAGACTCATGCCCTTCATTCTCTGGGCATCTGTACACCCAATCTGGCCAGGGACTCTACTGTGACTGTGTGTCCCTGTGCCCACCGGGCCACCACACAACTGCTCCAGCCAGGGACTCTGCTGGCAACTGCCTGGTGCTGTTACCTGTTCCCACAGGAACTTTGCAGGACCGCCTCAGCCAGGGACACTGCTGACAACCATGTGGCACCACACCCAGCATCTGCCAGACATCTGATTTCTGAGGCCAGGAAGTATGGAAACTGCACAACCCATGTCCACCCTCCTGTACCCTGGCTGCCTCCACACCAGCCCTGTATATCTGGCTGGGGACTCAGGAAGCTGCATGACATGGGCCTTCTATCTGGAGTACTCCCTTCCTCAGCAGAGTCCTCATACTGGCCAGAGGCTGGTAGAGCCGGTGACCACTATGCCAAAACACTGGGAGCCAGGCACTCCCAGACCCATGTGCACCAGACCCAGCTCTGCTGCTGGATCCTGGGGTGCCACACTCAGGAGCTGCTCCCACAGCCAGTTGCTCCCTGGCTGGGGCAGTCCCAGAGGAGCTACACAGGGTCACTCCCTACAAACATCCAGCGACAATACAGTGATCCTGCCAGGGTCCAATCTTGGAAAAACACTTCCCCCACTATGAGGACAGCCAGAGGCAACAGTGAAAAACAATACGAGGCAGAATAACCAGAAAAACTCTGGCAACAAGAATAATCAGAGTAGACAAACTTTCCAAGGTTGGACAAGGCAGACACAGCACAAGATCCCATGCATAAACAAATGGCTGAGATGTCGAATTCAGAATCTGGATCTCAAATAAGATCAACAGAATGGAGGAAAAGATGGAATTAGAATTTTAAGCAGTAATACAAAAGATGTCTCAAGAATTTAATGAATTCAAAGACAAAATAACCAAAGATTTTGACATATTGAGACAAGAAGTTGCAGCCCTCCAAAAGCTGAGAAATACAGTAGAATCACTCAGTAATAGAATGGAGCAAGCAGAAGAAAGGATTTCTGACATTGAAGACAAAGCTATCAAAAGCTCTCAATCTTTCAAAGAGGAAGAGAATTGGAGGGCAAAAACAGATCACTCACTCTGAGAGCTCTGGGATAATTCAAAGAAAACCAATATTCACCTTATTGGGAATCCCTGAAAGTGACCAAGTGGCTTCACTAGACACAGAGTCTCTTCTTCATGAGATTATGAAAGATAACTTTACAGGCATGCCAAGATATTCTGAAATTAAGATAGCAGACAATTTCAGAACTCCAGCACAACTTAACCAGAATAAGACATCCCCAGGACACATCACAATCAATTTCACTAAAGCTAACATGAAGGAGAAAATTCTGAAAGCAACGAGACAAAATAAAACCATAACCTACAAGGGGAAGAATATTAGAATAACTGCAGATCTCAGATATTTCAAGCTAGAAGAGGATGGTCATCGACTTTTAATCTCCTAAAGAAAAAAAAAAAAAAGCGTTCAGCCCAGGATCCTGTCTCCAGCTAAACTAAGTTTCATTTATGATATAGAAATTGAGTTCTTTAATGACATCCACATGTTGAAGAAATTTGCCATAACTAAACCAGTTCTCAAGGAAATTCTCAGGCCTATCCTCCATAATGACCAGCATAATCCTCCACCACAAAAGTAAACCCACTCACAAACTTTTGATCAGATTCCAACTTCCAAAGTTGTGAAAGGATTAAAAATGTCTACCAGCCTTTGAAAGGCTTATCAATATTCTCAATTGATGTGAATAGTTAAATTGTCCTCTACAGAGGCACAGGTTGGCTGACTGGATACAAAAACTCAGGCCAGATATCTGTTGTATACAAGAATCTCATCTTAATGTAAAAGATCAATATAGACTCAGGTGAAGGGATGGTATATTCCAGGCAAGTGGAAAGCAGATAAAAGCAGGTGTTGCAATCCTATTCAGAGATACAATAGGCTTTAAACCAACCAAATATGGAAATATAAGGATGGACCTTAATATTTGTGAAAGGTAGTACTCAATATGAGATTTCAATTATTAATATTTATGCACCCAACCAGAATGTGCCTCAATTTATAAGAGAAACACTAACAGACATGAGCAACTTAATTTCCTCCAGCTTCATAGTAGTTGGAGACTTTAACACACATTTATCAATGTTGAATAGATCCTCCAAAAAGAAGCTAAGCAAGGAAATTTTAGATTTAAACTTAACCATTCAATATCTGGATTTAACAGACATCTACAGAACATTTCATCCCAACAAAACTGAATATACATTTTTCTAATCAGCTCACAGAACATACTCCAAAATTGATCACATCATAGGTCAGAAGCCTAACATCAGAAAATTTAAAAAAAAAATAGAAACTATTCCTTGCAACTTCTCAGACCATCACGGAAAAAATGTTGAACTCAATAACAACAGAAATCTGCATACTCATAAAAACATGGAAGCTAAATGACCTTATGCTTAAGAATACATGAGTCATAAATGAGATTAAAAGGGAAATTACCAAATTTTTGGAACAAAACGATAATGAAGACATGAATTGTCAGAACCATTGGGATACTGCAAAGGCAGTCTTAAGAGAGAAATTTATAGCACTGTAAGCCTTCCTCAAGAACATGGAAAGAGAGGAACTTAACAACTTAATGAGACATCTAAAACAACTGGTGAACAAAGAACATTCGAACCCCAAACCCAGCAGAAGAAAAGAAATAATCAAAATTAGAGCAGAATTAAATGAAATTCAAAACAAAAGAATTATACAACAGATCAATAAATTAAAAAGTTGGTTTTTTGAAAAGGTCAATAAAATAGTTAAACCTTTGCCTAACCTAACCAGGAAGAAAAATAATAAAATCTCTAATTTCATCAATCAGAAATGGTACAGATGAAACAACAACAGAATCCCTCAGAAATTCAAAAAAATCTTTAACAAATACTACAAGAAACTTTACTCTCAGAAATATGAAAATCTGAAAGAAATTGACCAATCCTTGGAAGCACGCCACCTACCAAGATTTAGCCAGAACGAAGTGGAAATGTTGAACAGGCCTATATCAAGTTATTAAATAGAATAAAATATACAAAATGTCCCTAAAAGGAAAAGCCCAGAACCAGATGGCTTCATGTCAGAATTCTACCAAACCTTTAAAGAGGAACTAGTACCTATATTACTCAAACTTTTCCAAAATATAGAAAAAGAAGGAATATTACCCAACACATTCTATGTAGCAAACATCACCTTGATCCCGAAACCAGGAAAAGACCCAAGAAGGAAAGAAAATTACAGAACAATATCACTAAGGAATATCAAGGCAAAAAATATTCAATAAGATCCTTACAAACAGAATCCAACAATACATCAAACAAATTATACACCATGACCAAGTGGGCTTTATCCCAGGATCTCAAGGCTGGTTCAATATATGTAAATCTATAAATGTAACTCATCACATAACAAATTAAAAAAGAAAGATCATATTATTCTCTCAATTGATGTAGAAAAAGCTTTTCTTTTTTTTTTTTTTTTTTTTTTGAGACAGAGCTTCAAGCTGTCACCCTGGGTAGAGTGCCGTGGCATCACAGCTCACAGCAACTTCCAATTCCTGGGCTCAAGCGAGTCTCCTGCCTCTGCCTCCCAAGTAGCTGGGACTACAGGCACCCGCCACAACACCTGGCCATTTTTAGGTTGCAGCCGTTATTGTTGTTTGGCGGGCCCTGGGGCTGGATTCGAACCCGCCAGCTCAGGTGTACGTCGCTGGTGCCTTAGCCCGCTGAGTCACAGGCGCCGAGCCAGAAAAAGCTTTTCATAATATCCATCATCCCTTCATGACCAGAATAATTAAGGAAATTTGTATGTAAGGGACATTTCTTAAACTAATAGAGGCCACCTACAGCAAACCCACAGCCAATATTGTGCTGAATGGAGTTAAATTGAAACCATTCCCACTTAGATCATGAGCTAGGCAAGGTTTCCCATTGTCTCCATTGCTTTTTAACATTGTAATGGAAGTTTTTTTTTAACCATTGCAATTAGGGAAGTAAAGGCGATCAAGGGTATCCACATATGGTCAGAAGAGTTCAAACTTTCACTCTTCACAGATGAGATGATTATATATCTGGAAAACAACAGGGATTATACTACAAAACCGTTAGAAGTGATCAAGGAAGACAACAATGTCTCAGGCTACAAAATCAACACCCATAAATCTGTAGCCTTTATATATACCAAAAATAGACAAACCTAAATAAAAGTCAAGGATCCTTTCACAGTAGTGCCAAAGAAGATGAAATATTTGGGAATTTACCTACAAAAGGCCATGAAAGATCTCTGTAAAGAGAACTATGAAACCTTAAGAAAGACTCCTAATATCTAGTTGCTGGAGAGCTTTTCAACTCTCCAGCTAGAGTGAGTGCTGTTTCAGGCAATTGGTTTAGAACTCTTGAACTGGACAAATCACCTGAGGAACTTCCAAGGAGATACCCTGGTTTTGTGGGAAGGTTTGATTTTCCTCTTTCAGGTATTACCTGTGGGAGAAGGGATGTCCTAGTTGCTTGCATTCCTGCAAAGCTGAGACTGAAACCCAGAGTCACTGATTCACTAGGACTGGACAGAGATCAGCTGAATACAAATCAGAGCCACCTACGTCCACTACACCAAGCAGGCCTCTAAAGTCATACACTGTAGTACTGTACAGGTCCTTTGCAAAATTGTAGAGGAAAATCTGCAGTTATCAGTCCCAGTTCCTTGGTGAAGGGCTGGTCAACCACTACCCCGGAAGTCTCCAATCCAACTTCACCTTACCTCTTCATCTAGCTAAACAGTGAAAAACATGGGGCAGAATCTGTGGAAAAACTCTGGCAACATGAATAATCAGTACAGTTCAACTCCCACAAGCAAAGACATAACAGCCAAACCAGAGGATCCCATTCACAAATAGATGGCTGATATGTCACAAATCGAATCTAAAATTTGGATGGCAAATAAGATCAACAAAATGGAAGTAAACCTGGAATAAGAAATTCTAGGAATAATTCAAAAGATGTCTCAATAATTCAATGAATTCAAAGACAAAATCGTCAAACATTTAAACATAATGAGAAAAGAAGTTGCAGCCCTCCAAGATATGAGAAATACAGTAGAATCCTTCAGTAACAGAATGGAGCAGGCAGAAGAAAGGATTTCTGAAATCAAAGACAAAGCATTTGAACACTTGCAAACGCACAAAGACGAAGAGAAGTGGAGATCAAAAATGAATCATTCAGGGAGTTCTGGGATAACTGAGAAAACCAACATTCACCTTATAGAGATCCCTGAAGGTGATGAAGTAGCTTCACAAGGGACACAAGCTCTTCTTCATGAGATTATGAAAGAGAAATTTCCAGACATGCTAAGAGACTCTGAAATTCAAATACCAGACAGTTTCAGAACCCCAGCATGACTCAACCCGAATAAGACATCCCCCAGGCACTTCATAATTAACTTCACTAAAGTTAATATGAAGGAGCAAATTCTGAAAGCAGCCAGACATAATAAAACCATAACCTACAAGAGGAAGAATATTTAAATGACTGAGATCTCTCCATTGAAACCTATCAAGCCAGAAGAGGGTAGACATTGACTTTTAATTTCCCAAAACAAAATAACCTTCAACCCAGGATCTTGTATCCAGCTAACTTGAGTTTCATTTATGATGGAGAAATTAAATACTTACATGACATTCCCATATAGAAGTAAATTGCCATAACTAAACCAGCTCTCTAGGATATCCTCCAACCCTTTCTGCATAATGACCAGCGCAATTCTCCACCACAAAAGTAAACTCACTTTGAAACGTTGATCAAATTCCATCTCCCACAATGGCGAAAGGATTAAAAATGTCCACTGGTCTGTCAAAAAACTCGATACCCAAAATTCTATCAGGCCTATCACTATTCTCAATTAATATGAATGGCTTAAATTGTTCTCTAAAGAGGCACAGGCAGGCTGACTAGATACAAAAATTCAAGGCAGATATCTGTTGCATACAAGAATCTCATCTTACCTTAAAAGATAAATATAGACTCAGGGTTAAGGGACGCTCATCTATATTCCAGACAAATGGAAATCAGAAAAAAGCAGGTATTGCAATTTTGTTTGCAGATACAATAGGCTTTAAAGCAACAAAAGTAAGGAAAGATAAATATGTTCACTTCATATTTGTTAATGGCAATACTCAACATAATGAGATTTCAATTATTAATATTTATGCACCCAACAAAAATGCACCTCAATTTATAAAAGAAACTCTAAAAGACATGAGCAACTTGATTTCCTCCAGCTTCATAGTACTCAGAGATTTTAACATCCCTTTAACAGTGTTGGATGGATCCTCCAATAAGTAGCTCAGCAAAGATATCATAGATTTAAACTTGACCATTCAATATTTGGATTTAACAGACATCTACAGAACATTTCATCCTAATAAAACTGAATACATATTCTTCTCATCACCCCATGGAACATACTCCAAAATAGATCACATCTTAGGTCACAAATCTAACCTCAGCAAATTTAAAAGAATGAACATTATTCCTTGCATCTTCTTGGACCATCATGGAATAAAAGTGGAACTCAGTAACAACAGGAATCTGTATACTCATACCAAAAAATGGAAGCTAAATAACCTTATGCTGAATGGTAGATGGGTCATAGTCAAGATTAAGACCAAAATTACCAAGTTTTTGGAACAAAACTATAATGAAGACATGAATTATCAGAACCTCTGGGCTACTGCCTAGGCAGTCCTAAGAGGGAAATTTATAGCACTGCAAGCCATGCTCAAGAGAACGGAAAGACAGGAAGTTGACAACTTAATGGGACATCTCAAGCAGTTGGAAAAGGAAGAACATTGAACATTCCAATCCTAAACTCACTAGAAGAAAAGAAATAACCAAAAATTAGAACAGAATTAAATAAAATTGAAAACAAAAGAATTATACAGCAGATCAATAAATCAAAAAGTTGGTGTTTTGAAAAGGTCAATAAAATAGATAAACCTTTGGCTAACCTAATCAGGAAAAAAAAGAGGGGGTAAAATCTCTAATTTCATCTATTAGAAATGTTAAAGACAAAATAACAACAGACTCTTCAGAAATTTGAAAAAATCCTTAATGAGTACAAGAAACTTTACTCTCAGAAATATGAAAATCTGAAGGAAATTGACCAATACTTGGAAGTATGCCACCTTCTAAGACTTAGCCAGAGTGAAGTGGAAATGTTGAATAGGCCTATATCAAGTTCTGAAATAGCATCAACTATACAAAAACTCCAGAAAAATAAAAGCCTATGACCAGATGGCTTCACATCAGAAATTTACCAAACCTTTAAAGTGGAACTAGCACCTATATTACTCAATCTTTCCCAAAATATAGAAAAAGAAGGAATATTACCCAACACATTCTATGAAGCAAACATTACTTTGATCCCCAAACCAGTAAAAGATCCAACAAGAAAAGAAAATTATAGACCAATATCGTTAATGAATGGTGATGCAAAAATATTCAAGAAGATCCTAGCAAACAGAATCCAGCAACACATCAAACAAATTATGCACCATGACCAAGTGATTTTTATCCCAGGGTCTTAAGGCTGATTCAATGTACATAAATCTATAAATATAATTCATCACATAAATACATTTTAAAAAGAAAGATCATATGATTCTCTCTAAATTTAAAAACAAAGATCATACGATTCTCTCAAGTGATACAAAAAAAGCTTTTGATAATATCCAACATCCCTTCATGTTTAAAACACTTAAGAATGTGGGTATATAAGGGACATTTCTTAAACTGATAGAGGCAATCTACAGTAAGCCTACAGCTAATATCGTATTGGATGGAGTTAAATTGAAATCTTTTCCACTCAGATCAGGTCCACGCTAGGTTGAGCATTGTCTCCACTGCTCTTTAACATTGTAATGGAAGTTTTAGCCATGTAATTTGGGAAGAAAAGGCTATCAAGGGTATCCATATAGGGTCAGAAGTGATCAAACTTTCACTCTTTGCAGATGATATGATTGTATTTCTGGACAATACCAGGGATTCTACTACAAAACTCTTAGAAGTAATCAAGGACTATAGTAGCATCTCAGGTTACAAAATCAACACTCATATATCTGTAGCCTTTATGTATACCAACAATAGCCAAGCTGAAAAAACAGTCAAGGACTCTATTCCATTTACAGCAATGCCAAAGAAGATGAAATAATTGGGAGTTTACCTAACTAAGGACGTGAAAGATCTCTATAAAGAGAACTATGAAACTTTAAGAAAAGAAATAGGTTAACAAATGATGTTAACAAATGGGAAAACATACCATGCTCATGGCTGGGAAGGATAAACATTGTTAAAATGTCTATACTACCCAAAGTAATATACAATTTTAATGTAATCCCTATTAAAGTTCCGTTGTTGTAGTTTAAAGATCTCAAAAAAATAATTCATCATTTTATATGGAATCAGAAAAAAAACTCAAATAACCAAGACATTACTCAGAAATAAAAACAAAGCAGGAGTAGTTACACTACCAGACCTCAGACTATACTATAAGTTGATAGTGATCAAAATAGCAAGGAACTGGCACAAAAACAGAGATGTAGATGTATGGAATAGAATAGAGAACCAAGAGATGAACTCAGTTACTTACCATTATTTGATCTTTGACATGCTGATTAAAAACTTTCAGTGTGGAAAAGGTTTCCTGTTTAACAAACGGTGCTGGGTGAACTGGCTAGCAACCTGTAGAAAACTAAACCTGGACCCACACCTTTCGCCATTGACTAAGATAGACTCTCATGAGATTAAAGATTTAAACTTAAACATGGAACTATAAAAATACTAGAAGGAAGTGCAAGTAAAACTCTTGAAGGAATCAGTCTGGGTGAATATTTTATGAGGAGGACCCCCTGGGCAATTGAAGCAGCATCAAAAATACACTATTGAGATCTGTTCTAACCAAAAAGCTTCTTCACAGCCCAAGAACACAGTGAGGAAAGCAAGCAGACAACCCTCAGTATAAGAAAATATTTGCAGGTTATGTCTCTCATAAAGATTTAATATCTAGAATACACAGAGAACTAAAATGTATTAGCAAGAAAAGAATAAGTGATCCTATCTCAGAGTGGGCAAGGGACCTGAAGAGAAACTTCTCTGATGAAGACAGGTGCACAGCCTACAGACACATGAAAAAATGCTCACCATCCTTAATCATGAGAGAAATGCAAATCAAAACTACTTTGAGATATCATCTAAGTCCAATAAGATTAACCCACATTACAAAATACCAAAACCAGAGATCCTGGCGTGGATCTGGTGAAAAGGGAACACTGCTACATTGCTGGTTAGAATGCGAAATAATATAGTCCTTTTGGAAATATATCTGGAGAATACTTAGAAATCTAAAAATAGAACTGTCCTTTGATCCTATAATTCCTCTACTAGGTATATATCCAAAAGACCAAAAATCACATTATAACAAATATATCTGTATCAGAATGTTTATTGCAGCCCAATTCATAATTGTCTTGTCATGGAACAAACTCAAGTGCCCATCAACCCACGAATGGATTAATAAATTGTGGTATATGTACACCATGGAATACTATGTAGCCTTAAAGAAAGATGGAGACTTTACCTCTTTCATGTTTACATGGATGGAGCTAGAAAACATTCTTCTTAGCAAAGTATCCCAAGAATGAAAGAAAAATGATCCAATGTACTTAGTCCTACTATGATACTAAGTTATAGCTTTCATATGAAAGTGATAACCCAATTACAGCCCAACAATATGAGGAAAGGGGGAAGAGAGGGGACGGGGGAGGATGGGCAGAGGGAGAGTAATTGGTGGGTCAAAACTTATGGTACATCTTAGAAGGATACAGGTGAAACTTACTATATGTAGAATATAGATGTCTGTACACAATAACTAAGAAAATGTCATGAAAGCTATGTCAACAATTTTGATGAAAACATTTCAAACTGTATATAAAACCAGCACATTGTACCCCATGATTGCATTTATGTACACAATCATGACTTAATAAAAAAAAGAAAGAATGAAAAGAAAATAGAACCAAACAACAACAAAAGAAAAGGAAAATGAAAATCAAGGAAAAATTGAAGAGAGAAGCAAAAAATGGAAAAAAAATGAACATGTATGTGTGTGTGTGTGTGTGTGTGTATTGCAACATATTGCCTGGACACCAGATGGCAGTGTGATGTTAGGAGATGATAGAGAACACACACTGGTTTTACTGTACATTATGGGGTGGAAACTACTCTCTAGCTAAAGAGGAGACAGGGTGCTATCTTCCTGAATTATTGGCCTTCAATCAGGGCCTGTTCACTTTGTCACATTTTTTCTCTGTGGGATTTGTGTCCTAAAGTTCTTATTAGATTTATTAGGGGGTACATCAAACAGTGCCCCCTGACAAAAAAGGTGACCTTCCTGGAGGATGCAGGGACTGTTCATCTCACCCCAAGAATGGTTGCTCAAGTTCAGCAGAGATGCCAGAGATAGCTATTTGCTGGGGTCCTGTGGACTGTTCCTCCCATGTGTGTGGCCTTCCCACAATGGCAGTGCCCTGCTAGTACCAACACAATGGGAGACCACACTCCCCTGTGTTTAATCCTATCCTCTAACACTATTTGAGTTTACTCGCTGCTCCAGGGAATGACTCAGTCAAATAAATAAATAAATAACTGCAGGAAAGCCTTCTCTTTACTTCTCTGTGGGAGAGTTAGCCTGCCAGCTTCTGCCTTTACCAGGCATTTTCCATTTGTTTTTGGTCTTCCTTATCTCCAGACATCCTCATTGGTTCCTGAAGTTTCCTATGGATTTACTATGCCACTAGAGTCATGTTTCTGGGTAGATTCCTACAGATAGACATGGGCGAAGTTCTCCTTCCCCCATCTCATTGGGAGTAGTTGGTAAGGAGATAGTTCTAGTCTGACATCTTGTACTGCCTCTTCTCTTCTGCTAAGCCTGAGATTGGATTTTTCTTTGTTTTCCATGTCCTTAATATTATGAATTAGGTTGTTAATGGATGCTCTCTCTGTTTTTTGGATGTTGGCATCTAATGTGATAAATTTCCCTCTTAGGTCTGCTTTTACAGTATCCTACATGTTTTGGTAGCCTTTAGGGCTTCATTGATGTTATGTTCAATGACTATAATAATTTCCTTTGTATCTAATCTTTTTCCAGTGTCATTCAGCATACGTTTGTTTAGTTTCCATGACTTGGTGGAAAGATAAAAGTTTTTGTTGGAGCTGAGTTCTTCCTTTGTGTTCTGAAAAGTACTATTTTTACCAGTTCTTCATAATATGATGCTGCTATTTTATTGAGGGTTGCATTGAATCTGAGGATTGTTTTGGGTAAAATAGACATTTTGACAATGTTGATATGTGCCAGCCGAGAGCAAAATATGTCGTTCTATTTGCTTATGTCTTCTGCTGTTTATTTTCTTAGGGTGTCATAATTCTCTTTGTTAAGATCCTTAACCCCATTTTTTAGGTATATTCCTTAGTATTTCATTTTCTTTGAAGCTACTGTGAAGGAAATTGTGTCTTTGATTACTTTATCAACTTGGCTGTTATTAGCATTGAATTTATAGCCAGAGATATACTATATTTCTTAATCACTTCCAGGAGACTTGTGGTTGAGGCTCTGGAGTTCTCTATGTATAAGATCATATAATCAGCAAAGAGTGAGAGTTTGACCATCTCTGTCCCCATTTATGCCCTTTACATCCTTCTCTTGGCTGATTGTATTGGATAGACCTTCCAGCACTATATTCAATAGTAGTGGTAATAGAGACATCCTTCTCTGTTCTTCCATTTCTAAGTGGAAAAGGTTTCAGTTTAGCTCCATTCAGTATGATGGCAAAGATGAGTTGTAATAGATGGCTTCAATCATCTTAAGAAACATGGCATCTATGCTTATTTTCTTAAGTGTTCTTGTTAGCAATTGATGCTGAATTTTGTCAAATGCTTTTTCTTCATCTATTGAGAGGATTATATGAAGCACTTTGTTTGTGCTTCCAATGATATGGTGAATTATACTTATGGATTTTTGTATTTTAAAACAGGCTTGCATCCCTTGGATTAAGCCTAATTGATTGTAATGATTTTTTTAATGTGTAGTTGCAATCTATTAGCTACAATTATGTTAAGTATTTTTTCATAGATATTAATTAGTAAAATTGGTCTGTATTTCTCCTTTTTTTGTTGGGTTTTTTCTTGTTTGTGGAATCAAGGTGATGTTTACTTATAGAACATGTTAGGTAAAGTTCCTCCCTTCTTAATGCATTGGAATAGGTTCCACAGTATAGGTATTGGCTCATCTTTGAAGGTATGATAGAATTCTAAAATAAAGCCATCTGGTCCCAGGCCTTTTTACTTGGAAGCCTTTTTATTGTTTCTGCAATCTTGGTGCTTTATATTGGTCTGTTCAAGAGATATATTTCTTCCTGGTTATGCCTAGGGAAATGATGTGATACCAGGTTTTGGTTCATTTGCTCAACATTATCATATTTCTAGCCTTAGAGTCTTTGGTAGTAGTCAGAAATAATTTCTTGCATCTCTATGGTATCAGTAGTTACTTCCCACCTTTTGTTTCTGATTGAGGTTATTAACGATTTTACTTTTTTCTTCTTTTTCTATTATCTATAAGATTTGACAAGATCTGTTTTTTTGAAATTATCTCCTATTTTTATTTATAAATATTAGTCGTTTATTTTTTTGAGACTTTGGTTAAAAAGAAGTTAACCAATGACTCCAAAATAAACCTCAGAGTCAAAGCATTCTTTGATAAACATACTTTTATCTGACTATGTGAATGTTACTTATTTTGCATTTTGTTATTATTATTATTGCTCAATATTTCATTGAAGCAATTGTCTGATTTCTTTTCCAAAGGTATTTATCTTCATTTGTTCTTTAAGAGGTTTTTTGTTTCTAGTACTTATCTTAAAAATTGTCATTGTTATTAAATTTTAAGCCTTTTTAATTTTTTGAAAGCAAAAACTGGAAACCAAATAAACACATGTATATTTTAAAAAAACCCAACTATTTCTAATTTCATTTTCTTTACCATCTTGATATTTAAAACATTCCTTGGAGCTAAAATGATTCATTTATTTGTGAACTATCATAATAATATTAGCCATAAATTAGCAATAAATTATTTCTCCAGGGATAGAATTAAAAAAAAGAATTAATTTTCTATTTCAGGTTAATCTGGCCAATAGTTTATCAATTTTATTTATTTTTTTGAGGAACCAACCATTTTTCATTATTTTTCTGAATGATTCTTCTATTTCCAATTTCATTTCTTTCTGATTTAATTTAGGTTATTTCTTTTCTTCTACACAGTTTGGGATTGTATTTCTCCTCTTAAGTTTTTTTGATATGACTCATTAGATTTTCAATGGACTCTTTTTCTGTTTTTCATATGTAAGCATCTAAAGTAATAAATTTATCTCTTAGGACTGCTTTCAAACTTGTCCCAGATGTTCTAATAGCTTGTATCTTCATTTGTGCTAGGCTCAAGGAAGCTAATGATTTACTTATTTATCTCTTCCTTTACCCAACCATCATTTAGCATAAGGTTGTTTTGTTTCCATGTCTTTGTGTGGAGATGAACATTTTTGTTAGGGTTCAGTTACAACTTTATTTCTTTGAGGTCTGAGAAGATGCAAGGTATTATTTCATTTTTGTTGTTGTTGTTGAGGTTTTATTTGTGTCCTAGGATATGATTCATTTTGGAGAATGTTCCATGAGCCAATGAGAAGTACATATATTCCTCAGCTTTGGGATGATATGTTCTGTACATGTCTATTGAGCACAGTTGTTCTAGGGTCACATTTAAGTCCCTTGTATCTTTTATTATCTGTTTAGTTGATCTTCCCCATTCTGTAAGAGGAGTGTTAAAGTCCTGTACTATTATATTATAGGATATCATATTACTTTGACTAATTAGTGTCTTTTTGATAAATTTAGGAACAATTATGTTGGGTGAATAAATATTAAAAATGCAAATCTCTTCTTGTTATACTCTTCCCTTGACCAGTATAAAGTGTCTCTCTTTATCTTTTTTGATTTCAGTTGCTTTAAATCCACTTGTATATCAAGCAACAACAACACAAGATGGCAGACATCATGGGCTCAGGAGTAAAAGTTCCTTGCAATTTCTGACTATTGGAAGAACTCAAAGAAGGCCGAAAAGGAGTAGGATATGTCATAGATAGCTGGAGTCTAGAAGATGATGAATTGATGACACTTACATAATAGGCAGTGATAATCAGTGGGCCTCCAAGAACAATTTATGAAAACCTAAAATAAGGCCTTAAAATAGAATGTGGACTTACATAATCAGCATCAGACATCTTTGTAATATTTATAACAAAAATTAACATAAATGCAGGTAATAGTTCTAATGGAGTGGTGGACCCAAGAGTCATATCAGTGCTAATGAAATGGTGGAATTCATAAAGCATCAAAGTTGTCTTTTAAGAGTCTTGGTGTCTAATGATGTCTAAAGAAAATATGAAAGTCCCTCAGGCACCTGAAGGACAGTGTTATAGCAAATAATCAAAAATAAAATGACAGGCCCTTTACCTCCTGCCCATTTGTTTTAAGCAGTCTTCATTTTCCACATTAGTACGTTCTTTAGCTATGTCTTTTAGACCTCTAAGTACTGGAAAGAAAGCTCCCATTGAAAGGCAATTTATATTAAGATACTGTAAATGATACATTTTTGGCCATTTGAAATATATAAGTTGGGCTAAAACAAATCATTCCATCAAGTGTCCACTATCCATGTAGCAGAACATCTAGGATCAAGAAAGTATATTTCAATTGGTTCCCATCATAACTGGTGGGGCACATCTAACTCAACTGTGAAAAGACACATCACTCAATCACCTTGATGATGATTACAGTCTGACTTTCTGTCTTCTCTGCTTTCCCCTCTTACTGTCTCCTCCCCTCCCTACAACAGCCATATCGCTTGGGGACTTATTATGGTAGATGTGAAGGTTTTAGGTCGTAGCCATTGAGACTACTGCTTGGTGTGTGGAGTGCTTTGCTTGTGCCACTTATATCTTTAGTCTTTTTTTTTTAATAATTTTATTGAATCATAATTATGTACATTGGTGCAATCACAGGGCACGATTCATATACATTCAGAAATATTTTGATCATACTGTTACAGATATCCTTCATGGCATTTCCTTGATCACTATATAAA
>CAUYON010065587.1:0-13083 GCA_963573935.1 Arctocebus calabarensis
TGAGTTAAGAGAAGAAGTTTTTGAAGCAAATTGAATTATTCTGTCAGGGGGATAAAGGCAATCAATTTGACCTGTAAAGTCGGCAAGTGCTGTTTGCCACCCAGATGACATTTCCCAGAGCCATTGTTGTTGATCAGTGGATAAAGGAACTATAATAAAGTTAGGATTATGTCTAAGAAGTTTCCAATATACAGCAGTAGAAGGATGAGAAGTAGAAAGAATAAATATACAGGTGAATTACAATCCACGTGTGTGAGCTGAGTTCACTGGAGAGCATGTTCTGCCTTAGAAAGTGCCTGTGAGGCTGCAGGAGTCAGAGTTCTGAAAGAAGGGTGCGCCGGGCCTTTCAGGGTATCAAAGAGGGATGGCATGTTGATGGCTTTTAGGATCTCACAAAAGATGCCATTTGTCGGACTTTTTTTCTGATGGCAAAGATTGGCATATTCCTATGTTCTTTTTTTTGTTTTCTAATCCCTTGAAAGGGTAAAATTTTTGGTTCAGTAGGATATAAAGGAGTTAGAGCTCTTTCGTATATTTTGATAGTGAAATATTACAGGTACATGACATATCTAGATATATATACAGACAGACTTTATGTTTGCTGGCTTTAAAATGTTTTTAAACATTGTTTTATTTGTTATTAATTTTTAATTACCTAATTAATGTATATTAGCAATTTACTTATTTTAGTAATCATTTTAAATTATTTATTATTTATGTGCTCCATAAATTAGATGTATAAATAGTTTTAATCATTATTTTTAGACTTATAAATTTTATTAAGAAAAAAATCTAAGTATTTGAAACAGACTCGTTATTTTAATCAATGTAATATTATTATAATTTTTTAAGGATCCATTCAAAGGCCATTTTTCTCTAGAGTTAAGATGACAAATACATTGGCCTGGCCATGTTACAATAAAATTGTTGTCTTTTAGTTGTAGGTGGATGCCATGTTGAGATTCATTGTCCCAATGAGCTATTATTATTTGAGATTGAAGCTTGAGTTTTTGTAATACATGCTAGATATAGAAACACTGAATTCCTCGAGAACAAAATTAGAACTAATGAGAATTAACGTTTTGAATGGGCAACCAAATTAAAGCAGTTAGAGCACGTGATTGGGGACAAGGGCTATGTGAGAGCAGAATTCCAAAACTCCCAGGAGAAATCTCCTGGCAGCACTGCTGGGAGTGTTGGAGCGTGTTGGAGCACTGCAACCCCAGCCCTGCCCGTCCAGGTGACCATCAGGCTTCTGTGGCAGCAGCGCTTACATAGCATTTACCGGAACAATTTAGAATTTAGGGGAAGGAACATTTCCTTGCCGGTGAGAATTCAGGTGCCTCAAGGCGTGAAATATTGAGTTTTGGGGAAACAGGTTTTTCCAAACTTCATCATACCTTTGTCCTTAGCTTAATAGCAGCTGCATAGCTACAGTTACAACAAAGGATACAAAGAGTTAATGATTATTCTTCTCAAGAAGCCAGGGGGCTGTTACTGTTATATAGTTGTTTTCAAGGTTATTTTAGCTCAGTATAGAGTTCTTCCTGATCTTTGGAGGAGGATTTCTTTTGCAGCCGCTGCTGCTTTCTTTTGCAATTTTCAGGGGCAATCACTGATTTATGTTAAAAATTGTTTTTGAAAGTGTTAACGGGCATGAAGAATGGTGGTTTTTTTTCTTTTTGATTAGTTTCTAGAATAATAGACCTCCCAGTAAGGACCTGAAGCTGCTACAGAAGCAAATTCTTTGAGCTTTGATGGAGAAGGAGGGTGGGAAGAGGGGCAAGGCAAAGCAGGTTTAGGCAGATTAAAAATCTGAAGTCCAGCACTAGCTACCAGCCCAGGAGGGTCTGTGTTTTCGACGAGGAATGGTCCTTTCCATACTTAATTCCTCACCTTGCAACTCTTGTTACAATGCAGGGGGAAGGGAGTCTTCTGCCAGAGCAGAAGGGGATAAACCCTGTACAGATTGGGGAGGGGGGCATCCCTGTTCATGACTGGGGTTTAATCAATCTTAGCTCCCAGAGAGTAAAGGTATCAATAAGAATTTTAGAGGGCCCATGGGCTGTATAATGAGAACATAACTTTTCTCCCACTTTTTCCCAAGTGGCAGAGTTAACAGTGGCCTTCCTCAGAAAACCAAGGGCAAACCAAGTGGAAAAAGCATTCTAATTGAGCAACCTGAACACAGCAGTGCCTTGTTTTTATCATAGATTTAAGCATTCGAATAAAGAGTTCTTGCTCCTTTGAGTCTGACTGTCCCGTAATTTATTACTCCTCACAAGGATTATCCCCGGTTAAATACTCACCAACTGCTCAGTTTCACTTCTTTGTTCTGCGGAGAATTTCCTCACCTTCTTACTTGCAGTTCTCCCGTACTCTGTTCCCTGGTTGGGCACCACCTTTCACGAATCCACACGAAAAGTAAGTGAACCAGAGTGGGATCAATGGGAAACTGTGAAATAAAATGCAAAAGATAAAGACATGAGAGACAGAGACGGAATTGAAAGGCAAAGATGGGATTGGGTGGTCTGGGATATTTTTCTCTATCACCAGACCTGAGTCCCCAAACAGCTTTATTTTTAAGGAGGCAGAACAAAATTACTTTTCAGGAAAGAAAGGCACATTTTCAACTTAATTATGAGAAGAGAAACAGGCACTAATTCCTAGGTAAACATAATCTATTACTATTGTGTGACCTCTAAAATATGGGCGATACTACATATCTACAAGATTAGCTGGAAAATGTATGTGACTGCTTTGAAGTTACAAGTTTTAAGGAAAACATGTTTTTTTCTTCTGCTGGGTTAAAAGCTGAAGCTTAGAGAAAATATGTTGTTATCTGCTGTGGAATGTCAGCAGAGGGGGTTTGTTCCCTGAACACTCTCCCAAGCCACAGGGGCCCTGCCACCTGCCACCTCACAGCTTGCACTCTACAATAGACTCCAAGTTGAAAGATTCATCACATTCAGTTGTTCTGTTGGTCGTAGTGGGCCTTCTTATTCATTTTAAATGAAAGTACTCTGCAAGAGTGTCTGAAATATTGCATTACAAAGATTCATGTGGTCTAAAGCCAAATGAAATACTACTCCTGGGTAGGTATCGATGGGAAAAAATATGCATATAGAAATCAATTTCTCATTTAATTCAGATATGAGGAAGAGTTATTAAGCAAAAATGTAATATACACTCGTTCCAAATGAAAAAGTGCTGCTAATTGAAAAAAAAAGCCTGCTTAAACAGGAATACATTAATTAATTAATTTATTGTGAGACAGAGTCTCACTTAGTCACACTCAGTAGAATGCCATGGGGTCATAGTTCACAGCAACCTCAAACTCTTGGGCTCAAGCAATTCTCTTGCCTCAACCTCCCAAGTAGCTGGGACTACAGGCGCCCACCACAACACCCAGCTAATTTTAGAGACCAGGTCTTGCTCTAGCTCAGGCTGGTCTCAAACCTGAGAGCAATCCACCTGCTTCGGCTTCCCAAGTGCTGGGATTACAGGTGTCAGCCATCATGCCTGGCCAATTTTTATCCATTTTTTTTCTCATTTGTAATTTTAATTTTTTGTGTGTGTTTTGGATGCTTTTTTCTCTACTAGCTCATTATTATTTTTCATTTTCTGTCAAGACTAAAGTCAGAGATTATACATTCTTATGAAGACAACATAGGCACAACATTTGGAGTGTTGTAAAATGGGCTTCATGTTGACTTTTCCTACATGGTAGAAGTGATCATGTAGGCAGATACTCTGTCAAGAATTTAGGTGGAAAAACCTATCTACTATCTACAAATAAATAGTAGTCCTTTAGCTTATTAATCTCAGTTTTGTCATGTATTTAATGAGAACCATATTATTGTGACAATGATATTCTTGGTCACTATAAATTCAAAGTAGCATTAATATATTTGATTAAGTTGTTGATGGCATAACACTTAACTTTGTACTTCACCTTGTATTAGTCTTCAATGTTGCATTTTTTACCTTTTGTCCAGAGGTTTCTAGTTGTGTAATTCCTTTTGCGGTTCTGAGTTTGGGATGATATTTCTGGTACCATCACCATCGTGGCTCACCTTGGATAAACTGTTACTCTGACATCTTGTTTCTGCTCAACACTTCAGCAAACACAGATAGGATATACTTGTAGATTTAGTTTCTTCTAGATGGTTTAATCAAAGGTACAGCTAAATACTGGCCTTAGGTCACAAATCCTAGCTGGCTCTTCAAATATAACCTTCCTGTATGTTTTGTCCCTTTGTTCAAGGAAGCTGACATTATTTGATTTTGTGCCAACTATGATGCAGAACTTGGTCCCTTCACTGGCTTCCATGATATGGCCATTTAAAAAAATTTCAGAACATTAGTGGGTACACATGTAATTTTACATACTTTGTACAGATTGAATCCAAGTTATAAGTTTGTTGTGAACTCAGATAGTGGGCACTGTACCCATTAGATGTGAATTTATCCATTCTCTCCACCTCAGCTTCATTTTCATTGAGATTTGCTTCCATATGTATACTTAAGTGTTGATTGGAACTATCTCTCTGTACTTAGTTCCAACTTGGTCAACCCAACTACCCACCATTATATAATAGTATGTGATATATGCATACTGTGGAGTACTACTCAGCCATAAAAAGTAGCAATCTAGTATATTTTGTGATAACCTGTATGGAACTGGAAACAATTCTTCTAAGTGAAACATCACAAGAATGGGGAAATGTGGCCATTTATTCCAAGCAAATCATGGGGATTTGTTGGTTATAAAGTAGGGTCACATTGCACAGCCCAAGCATTTACTTTGAAAATCAGTGATTACTACTACTTTGTCTCTTCTCTCAGAATTTTCTAGCCTCTACTGCTTGATTCTGCTAAATTTTACCATTTGCCCCATTCTTTCTCTCTTTTCCTTTGAATCTTAATTATGCCATCTCCCATTGATTATGCCATCTCCCTCTCTGAAACATTAACAAGGATAGCCACACCTGCTCTGGTGGGTGTCCTCTGTACTATCTGACTCAATTCTTGTATGCCTCCAAAGATAGTCTTCTTGGATATGCCAGCTTATTGTAAAGGAAAGGGCAGAGGCTACTGAAGAGAAAAATCTGGGTTTTCATCTAAGCTCTATGGCTAACTAGCTGAATTACCTTCTTATTACTTTTTTAGAATATAAAAGTAAAAGTTTATTTTATATTAGAGAGAGGGAAGTGAGTGGGGGAAGAGATGAGAAAGAGAGGAGAGAGCAGAGAGCAAGGAGTGAAAGAAGGGAAGATGGGGGTGGGAGAGAGAAGAGGAATGAGAGAATGGCATGGTACCCCAAAGAAAGAAGGGAAGAATGCAAGCCTAGCTGAACTATGTTAGTGATGAGACCTCTCTGGACTTCAGTTTCCTTACCTATAAAATACAGATAATACTGTCTATTTTATAGGGTTGATTATGTAGGATTCTATGAGATAATGCCCATGAAATAGACAATACTGCCCCTAGCACTCAATAGCCATGCAAAATGTTTAGTTCCTTTCCTTCCTCACTCTTCTTTCTTTCCTTTTCCATAAACTTTCATCTTAGGTCATGGAGATAGGCTCTTGTGTATTTCCTTTTTGTTTAGTCCACTCTTTGACTTTAGTTGTCCAGGTGTATACAATCTGCACATGCCTCGTGCCTCTCAGGATGTCTTTGGTGGGCTGACACCATCTCCATTTAGAATGCCCCAGTACAGTGTTCACCGCACTTATCAGTTGCCATTTGGATGTTCCCCTTGTCTCAGCCCCAGTGTCATACATTCCCATAAACCCAGAGCATGCCTCAGGCAGGGTTAATAGTAATGTTAATGAACTGCATATGTTAAGGCATATTTTAATTTACCAGATGACTGGGACTAGGAAAAGTTATAGAGACTGCTTTAGATAGATGGAATGTGCTTGTGATTACAATGGCTGGATTGCAGAGGGGAACAAGGTCCATTTATAGAACGAAAGACTTGGAACCAATATAGGAGAAATTTTAGAAGGGTCACCATTTATGTATTTTGATAATTGAAGGTTATGAGGAGCTTCTGGCATTTAAAATATCATAGAGTGGCTTAGCACCTGTGGCTCAACGGGCTAAGGCACCAGCCACGTACACCTGAGCTGGCAGGTTCGAATACAGCCTGGGCCCGCCAAACAACAATGACGGCTGCAACCAAAAAATGGCCAGGCGTTGTTGTGGGCGCCTGTAGTCCCAGCTGCTTGGGAGGCAGAGGCAGGAGACTCACTTGAGCCCAGGAATTGGAGGTTGCTGTGAGCTGTGATGTCATAGCACTCTATACAGGGTGATAACTTGAGGTTCTGTCCCCCCCAAAAAGTAAAAATAATAAAATAAAATAAAATGCCATGGAGCTAACTGCACTCTGTATGTGGGGGTACAGGTATGTGGGACAATACAGCATAATAAAACAAGATTAATGGCTTCTCTAATCACTAGCTGATAAATTTAGTGGAATTTTTAGTCTTCAACCTCCATATTTTTTAATGTTATGAAGCATGCATAACAATAATTCTGGTTTGGGGGATGTTAAATAAGTCAATGTTATAGATTGATTAACATACACATGTAGTTCCTGGCTGTTATTCTTTTCCATGGCATTCAAGAGCAATAAGCAGAGTCTTAGGGAAATGCTGGGCAGAGGCTCTTAATTGGATTCAGTTGGTCATTTTTCTTTGCTTTCACTGTAGACCCAAATCTGTTAGCTTCATTTTGTTGATTGTAAATAGTGGTTTAAGACAATTTCTTTCCAACCAGATCATTTTCTTTATAGAAATAAACCAGATCATTTTTAATGGTTTGCTGGTCTTACATTGCATAGGAGCAATATGCCACATTTTGCTAATATTCTAATAGTACAACTATTAGAAATGTTAAATTTATTAAAATTAGAAAGGAGAGTAAAGTAAATGCATGTTTGTTCCTTACATTTGCTCAGGAGGTGGATTTGAATAAAACATTGCTAACTGTGGCCATCTAACTACATCTTTTTAGTTTGAGAGTCAGGACCTAAAATTAAGTATGTAACAACTTCTAGCTGGTTGCTTTCAGGATTTACTAGGTAACTTTGCTTAGGTGTGTGAACTTTGTGTGGCCAGTTTTTAGATTTCTAAATATCATTGTTTTTTGTTAGAATTTCCTTGTGTCAACATCACATGTACCCAGTTTTAATCCAGGTCAGACTGTCCAATGCTATGTGAAAAGGGAAGGTTGTTACTTATGAGTTTGCTAATAACTGTTTACTTGTATCACTAAAATTGGTATGAATAAAACAATGTAAATTTTCTTAACCCTCCATAGAAAAATCAATGCAGCATTAACATCTCAAAGCTTGTTATTTCCTTGATATTGTGAGATATTTCTGTAGGTCTTAGCCCAGAGAGCTCAGCATGAGTCCAAGTCCCTGGGGCTATGATCATCCTCCAAGAGTGGTAGACATTAGGATATTCCAAAGTTGAATCTTTGCAATGAGAGGAACTCCTTGTGCTTGTATGTTGTTGAAACCAATTTATGAACAAACTTCTCCAACCGTCAAGATAAATCCTTCTGTTTTTCAGATGGACAGAAAACTCTGGGCAACTTCTCACATTTTTTTCTTTTCCTCTCACTTTCTCCCTTCCCTTCTTCCTTCCCTCTCCTCTTTCCTCCTCTTTTTCCTCCCTTCCCTCTTTCCTTCTTTTTTTCCATTTAAAGTAGAAATTTTCTGTAAAAATCTGTTAATCTTTTCCTGCTGGATTTTGTTCATTAAATCACTTTTACTTTTCATTAAAATAGTTTTATTTTTTTGAGACAGTCTCACTATGTCATCCTCGGTAGAGTGCTGTGGCGTCACAGCTCACACCAACCTCAAACTCTTCAGCGTAAGCGATTGATTCTCTTGCCTCAGCCTCCCAAGTACCTGAGACTACAGGTGCCTGCCGCAGTGCCCGGCTATTTTTTTGTTGTTGTTGTAGTTGTTTAGTAGGCCAGGGCTGGGTTCGAACCCACCGGCCCCAGTCTATGTGGCCGGCACCCTAACCACGTAGCTATGAGCGCCAAGCTTTTGATAAATCTTTTTAAAACAGTCCTTAAGTAAGTTGTGACTCTCTCACAACTTTAAGTATCTGTGGTTTGGTCACTTGGTATCCACAGTACCCTCAATGAAACTCTTGCCAGCTGAATATATTTTTAAGCACTCTGCTTTAGTCGGGCTGCTTCCAAAATTCTCCAATCTCCTACCCTAAGAATCCATTTTTATAGGAAAAAAAGGGATCTTCAAAGGATCTTCAGAGTGAGATCTTAAAGGTGATGCATCATAGAAGAAACAGTGAAACTATTTTAGCTCCAGTGAAACCCTCTGTTCATTTATAAGCCAGAAAGGTAAGGGGGAGTGAACTTAAAAATCAGATTGTTTCACCAAATGGCCTCACACCAACCTCAACCTCTGTTGATAAACCTGTGCAACAGAAAAATAAGCCTTGACCACAGGAAACAGGAAGATTGTTTACTGTACCAGAGAAGATGAACAAAGTTTATGGCAGACTTTCAGGTAGGAGGCCTAATAAGGAGAGTAGCTGCATCTGAGTGGAGTTTCTTTCTGTAGTTAAAAGTATGAACACTGCGTCAATGTCTTGGTGATTCCGAGATGATTCCAGCTGCAAAGTCTTTTATAATTAATGGCATGTGTATTGCTATTCACTTGGGAGCCAGGTGATTACTTCCCTGGGTGTTATTCTAAGACATTACAATATCAATAGCACTACTGATTTTAATTAAAACTTCAATGTATGCCTGTTGAAATATTCATTTTGCACCCTTGATTGTGTGTGAGAATACAAAGTCAGTTCTATGCTCGTTTTTTCCCCCATATAATAATAGTATGGCCAATTAGCAGGAGGCAGACTTTGCAGAAAATTTTTCTTTTTTAATAAGACGGTGAACGTGCGTGCGTCTGTATGTCTGTCTGATATTTTTTATGTTATTCTAACAGGACTTGTCCTTTGGACTGTAAAAAATGTCTGTTATCAAAGCTAGTAGAGAAAGTGAGACAAATGGAGAAGGAGAGGTAAAATGGCAGAATGAATCATCCTTCTTTCTCTGCCAGGTAACTGCTTTCCCATCTTGGTTTAGTTGTGAAAAATCCAGTAGTTCTGTTCTCTCGATAAAGCTTATGGAGCTTTAATTTAAAGCCATACTTGGGTTTGCTTAATTAAGATATTCAAAAGAAACAGGCGGGAAAGAGTGCTAGCACACAAAATAATAGAAAAAACCTGTGGACCAGCTCAGCTCTGAGGCTCTTTTGGACTTGGAGACATTTTAAGGCAGTCTTCAGTTAATGGACCAAGGATAAACTCCAGGGGACTGTGGACATGATCCAGGCCAGTTTCTTCATTTTATAGGCTGTATTCATAATTATCCTTTCTGGTTAGAGTTGTTTGATCTATTAAAGGGAAGAAACCCTCAGTAAGGAATACTATCTCATTAAATGTAGCACTATTTTTTAAAATCCAAATTTTTTAGTTCCTAGACAAAATATAGAGAGAGCTGTCTGTGTATGTGTGTATATGTGTGTAGCATGTCTACCATCTTTGTGGCCCTCTTTCCATTCTGACATGGAAAAAAAGGGCAAGGTTCTGGCCCTTGGTAAAACGTTGGTCTTTAAATTATTGCTGTGATTTTTGAAGAATGTCGATTGAACTGTGGTTTTTTTTCCCCAAAGCCCTTAATATTTGGTATATTATTAAGGTTTTAAGTTTTTGGTGACTCCATTAGGAATATTTATAGTGAGGCTAAATCATACTCAGGATATCACATTCTTACTGGGAAAGCACAATAAACATTGTAACAAAAACAGTACACCAGTAAAACAATACATGATTTCATCCAAATGGATAATTAGGGCTTAAGCAATTCAATCTGGAACAGGTAGGCTGCGGTGTTTCTGCAGATTTCTTTGTAGGAGTGAAAAGCTGGTCTTGATTAATTCAACTATATGCTGACTCTGGAGAGTGGTTTCAATTAAAACTTTTCCCCTAGCTTTAGAGACAAATCTTTTTCTTCCTTATTAAACTTGGTTTGGAGATGAAACTTTTTTAAAAACTAGGATTCATATCATTAAGAGTTTAGAATCTAGTGTATGGAAAGAAAAGATAAAAATCCTGATTTCCTTTTTAGGTCTGAAGTGAAAACAATACTTTAATTATTGCAATATTTGTTTGTAAGATAAGCAAATACCCAGAACAGTGAGAACTGAGTCAGAGCATTGGAGTAGGAACTCTGACTTGACCTGTTATTTAATGACTTGGGGCAAATATCATTCATCTTTTGACTTCAATCTCTTAACTAAATCAGTGACCTTCTTACCGCTTTTTGAGCTGTTTTTCTTCTGTCGCCTGTGCCAGCATTTCTTTTCATTAAATGACTTGTTTTCAGGATGGCATTAGACATTGAGAAATCCCTTGATTCCTTACTTTGCCCTTAACTTGAACCAAATTTAATTCCCAGTGTTGAAAAATTGCTATTCATCCAGCTGCTTCCCAATAGAGATTCCTGACACTTTGTCTTTCGATAGATTAGAATTTTCATTTATTTCTGGAAGAATTCAAAAGGTATCATAATTTTCTCTTCCTTTTAAACTCATCCTAATATTTTAAAAACGCTGTTTTCTTTTTGTTGTTGTTTTTGAGTTTAATATTTATTTACATCTTTAAGGTAACAGTTATAGGCAAAGAGGTGGGAAGATCTTATGTGTATATTTGATGAGTTTTAACAAACGCATGCAGCTGTGTGATTGATAGTCCTAATCAGAATATAGAACATTTCCTTTACTCCAGAAAGGTTGTTCAGAAGTCTTTCAAATGTAATCTTTATAAGAAGGAGCTATTTTTCTGATTTTTCCCACCATAGATCAAGTCTTCCTGTTTATACCATATGATCTTTTGAATCCAGCTTCTTTTGCTCAGCAAAAGATCTGTGAGATTCATCATGTTGTTGCCTAAATTAGTAGTTTGCTCTTTTTTATTGTGGAGTAGTATTTCTCTGTATGGGTATATCACAATTTGTTTATCTATTCTCCTATTGATATTTGGATTGTTTCCAGTATTTTGACTATTATATGTAAAGCTTCTGTGAATATTGTTACACAAGTTTTAGTTTTGACTTCCTTACTCTTTTTTTTTTTCCTTTTGGTCCATGTTTGTAGGTGGCCTCTCAGATTATCCCTAAAGATCGCTACCTTCTGGTACTCATGCCCTTGAGTGTCCACTGGATTGACTCAATTCTAAGGATTGGAATCCAGTAGAAGTGATGAGATACTACTTCTGAGGTTGGTTACTATCTCCCATTCTCTCATGGCACTCTGGGGAAATCCAGTTTTCATGTCATGGGGCAGCCCTAGGGAGGTGCCCAAGTTTGGGAGATGATCTGCTGAGGCCTTGCCAACAGCCACAAACATGAGTTCAGCAATGGATTATTTCTCATTTGAATCTTGAGTTGACTGCAGCTTGGACTGACACCCTGATTCTAATGTCGTAAGACTTTGAACTCAAAACACCCAGCTATGCTACTCTTGGGTTCCTTATTCCACCATGTGAAATAACAAATGTTTGTTGCTTCTGGCTGCTAAGATTTGGGATATGTCTTAGTCCATTTGCGTTGCCATGAAGGAATACCTGCAGCTGGGTAATTTGTAAAGAAAAAAGGTTTGTTAGGTTCATGGATCTGCAGGTTGTAAAAAAGTGGGGTGCCAGTATCTGCTCCTGGTGAGGACCTCAGGATGCTTCCACTCATGGAAGGAGGCAAGAGGGAGCTGGTGTGTTCAAAGATCACATGGTGAGGAGAAACAGGAGTGAGAGGAGGGAGATGCCAGGTTCTTTTTAACAACCAGCAGCTCTCATAGGAACTGACAGAGAGAGAACTTACCCCCTGGTCTGGGGGCATGAATCTATTCACAAGGGATTCACCCCCATGACCCGAGTACCTCTCATTAGGTTTCATCTCAACGTTGAAGATCTAATTTCAGCGTGAGACTTGGAGAAGACATTATCCAAACTATAGCAGGGTAATTTCTTTCCCAGCAACAGATGGGACATACAGTGCACTTCTATGACTATAGTGAGGCTTTATATCAGTTCGTCTCAAGTAATTTTTTAGGAGAGGATAGTTTACTAAGAATTTTATGGTTTCTCAGTTCCATAGCTGGTATGGAAGTTAGGGTCACCTTCTATAGAGAAAACTTTTTATATTTTCTTCGTGCATTTTTGAAAAGTAGCCGAAGAACTTGTTTGTTTTTCTTAACATGGAGTTTTATTTACTCTTTGTTTTGAAAAGCATGAACTCATTGTAAAAATATTTAGTCAGAGAAAAAAAAGAAAGAAAGAAAAAAGAAAGGAATGAGCCAGGGGGGCTGGCTATAATCCTAGCTCTCTGGGAGCTGAGGTGGGAAGATCGCTTGAGCATGGAAGTTTGAGATTGATCAATAACAAGATCCTATGTATTCTGGTTATTAAGTCTTTGTCAGAGGCATAACTTGCAAATATTTTTTCCCATTCTGAGGGCTGTCTGCTAGTGATATTTACTATGTTCTTGGCGGTGCAGAGCTTTTTAGTTTCATCAGATCCCAGTAGTGTATTTTTGATACTGCTTCCATTGCTTTGGGGGTCCTCCTCATGAAGTATTTGCCCAGGCCAATAATTTCAAGAGTATTCCCCGCACTTTCTTCTAGAATTTTTATAGTTTCATGTCTTATGTTTAAATCTTTAATCTAGTGTGAGTCTAGCTTCGTTAATGGTGAAAGGTGTGGGTTCAATTTCAGTCTTCTACAGGTCGCCAGCCAGGTTTCCCAGCACCATTTGTTGAATAGCGAGTCTTTTCCCCACTGAATGTTTTTAACTGGTTTGTCAAATGTATTTGCAAGAAAAAAAACAAGAGATTCCATCTCAGGATGGGCAAAAGATCTGAAAAGAAACCTCTCCAAAGAAGACAAGCGCACGGCCTTCAAACACATGAAGAAATGCTCATTATCCTTAATCATCAGAGAAATGCAAATCAAAACTACCTTGAGATATCATCTAA
>CAUYON010065588.1:0-31711 GCA_963573935.1 Arctocebus calabarensis
GGCGTTGTGGTGGGCGCCTGTAGTCCCAGCTACTTGGGAGGTGGAGGCAGGAGACTCACTTGAGCCCAGGAATTGGAGGTTGCTGTGAGCTGTGATGCCATGGCTGTCAGGGTGACAGCTTGAGGCTCTGTCTCAAAAAAAAAAAAAAGATCATTGAATTAAAATTTGGCTATCAGCCATGGGGATCTGGTTAATAAAAAAGGGAGAAAGTAGAGTATTGAGATGCTGCAGGGGTCCAATACTGTGCAAAGTGCACCCACATATTTTAATTCACCTTCTATAGCTTCGATGAAATGAATGCATTATACTTTAATACAACATAATGAGCATGTGGTTTCAGAGACAGGAAAAGTCTTTCAGGCTTTATTATTATTTTTCCCCCTAAATGATCTTTCTCGTCTAGTCAATGTGATTACAGACATTTTCTTAGAGAGCCCTTTTGCATAGTATTATTAGTATGGATAATATTAGTTACTGACCCTAAAGCAAGTGATTATTCCAACAGTATCAGAGACACCAAAGTAGTTGGGTTAAAATTTTCTAGAAAGATATGGAGAAGAAGTGTGGAGAAATGTGATGAGGATATCCAGAGGTGACATCCGATTTTGCCTCTGACTTTAATCAACTCACTGTAGCAGAGGCTCAATAGTTTGATTTAGAATAAAAGTAAAGTAAAGTAGAATAATGGCTGAATTTCCTCAAAAATGACTCACATAGTGGTTGAATTGCAGTCGAAATTAATTTCTCATTCTAAGAATTTTGTCCAAAGGAATTTAGGAGCCTGTTTATCTTACACCTTTTTGCTCCACCATCTCCTAGGGGGTTTCTCATATCTGCACAATTAAAGCTACTTTCATACCATCTGTGCTCTGATCTGTATACAAAAGGAAAATTGGGGCCCACACAAAACTAGATATTTTTAAATGCCTGGAGGGTCACCCATGCTCATTATTTCTTCTTTCATTCCTTTGGCGAGAACTTAATCACCTAATCAAAATGAGTTTTAAGAGTAGGAATTGTTAGACTGATTTGGTGGGGCTATATGCTCCACTAAAATTTAATTATTATGGAATAAGGGGCTTACAGATTTGAGGTAACAGCTAGTAGTCTGCCACAAAAGAGTTGATGATATTTCCACCAATGACCTATAAATACAAGGAATTTCTAGCAGGCACCAAGGACTGATGACTCAGTCACTCTTACTTTTTTAGCTATAAAGCCTGCAGTGAGAGATTTCTAGAACATCTAGCTAATTTATCTGTGAATCCACTGGTTAAAATTCTTTTTCATTTCAGTAAAAATAATGTCAGAGGAAAGGCTTTAACTTCTCTTTTCTCCATTTATTCAAGGTCATTTTTTAACATTGCATTACTCCTGGTGTATAACATGTCTCAGTTTTTCCATGCCATCTGCAGATTTGTAGCCAATTGCCCCAACTTCATCTGATATACATTTGCCACTATTTCCTACTCTGACTCCCAACTGCCTGCACAGCCTAATTCCAGTTGGCTAATAACTTTCATTTGTCCAAGTGTTTCTGTATAGCCTGGGGTGTGGGTTCCCTTCTGAAGGACAAAATTGTGCTTTTCATAAAAGATATTAACTATAGTCAAAAAATAGTCTCAAGTCTTTAATCTGTCTTTGTTCTAAATTCTGATAAAGCCTACTAACCATTCTGTGAATGATATTGCTTAATACTGTAAATGGTACATAGGCGTGTTACTTGAAAATATCTGGGTAATTTTGAATTTTCATAGTCACTTCACACAAAGACAACTCCAAGTTTTACTGTTAAGAAGTTTTCATCTAAAATGTATATTAAAATAAATTTGACACATGAGATTCAACTAGTACAAAAGTAATCATGGTGGAAAAGACTCTTTCCCCACATCAAACATTTAGCTGTACAGTGCAGAGATAAATAGTGTCCACTGCAGAACTGTTTGGACCCTGGGCATGTACACCCATGGTTTTCATGGACATGTAGGCATGTCATTGGCATTGATATTTTGCTTTCTTTCTTCCTCTTTTTTTAAAATTTAATTACACATCATCTAGTACAATGGAGTCTAACTCATTTTTACCTTAATACAGGCTATACTATTTCATTGTATAGACGCACCATCATTTATAAAACTAGTCCCCTTTTGATGAGACTATAGATTGTTTCCAGACATTTGCTATTATGCATAGCACTGTCATTTACATTATCAGTCTTAAATATTCTTTTACACGCACAAGTATACTTGTAGGAGAAGTTCTAAGAGGAATAGTTTCCACAAAGTTTCCTTTTACTCTCTGAAGCTTTATTTTTGTTCATTTAAATTTTGAAGAGAATTATAGAAGAAATAATGAAATATACTCATTATTGTATATCCAAATCTATCTATCTATCTACCTACCTATCTATCTATTATTTATCTATCTCCTATCATTCTTCTCTCTCCTTTGTATCTATCTATCACCTGTCCATCTGTATATACCTCTCTCTTTTTTCTTTTTTCCCTTCTATCGTCCCCTGTACATCTTGGTTTAGCAGATTCTACCATCCTGCTTTGTGGAAATCATTGTTTGTGGCTGATTGTTTCTAGGAAATCATTTTCCCTTTTTGGATTCCCTTAATCCAGTCACCTGTTCTTGAAACATGCAGCTCCCTCCCACATCCACCTGCCAGGCTCCACATCTTCATTCTTCAGTTTGATAGTGAAATTTTGTCACTATTATCTTCACTCTGTGTGGTATTTCTATTTTTAAATGTAAGAGAAGAAATAAGTTCTTTGTAGTTCTCCAGTAAGAACCCATCTGTTTTTTTCCTGAAAGAATAATTGTAATCTTTCTTAGTTTCTAGCAATTATTCTTATTTTTCCCCTTTTTGTATATTTTCTGGTCACTTCTTTAGGAACCTGAATCAGTTTTTATAGTGATTTTAACAATAGAAATGCAGTTTTTAATTGTTCTCATGATTTTATCTAAGTTCTTAAATTGAATGTGTCCAGATCAACATGCAGTTGATTAATACAGGTAACCAAAGTCAAAAATGAAGTAATAACTTTTGACACCTTTGCCTATAGTAGACAATTTGATAACCTTCTCTTTAGCTCCCCTCCTCCATCTTTCTAAGACTTTTATGTTATAAATCAAAGTTATTTATATATAAACTTAACAAATACAAGAACATTGGGCAGAGATTTTATATAAGTACCAAATTTCCTGAATGTTGAGTAATGTCTGCGTTCAAGACCAGTCTTGGCACAAAGGATGTTCTTATTGTGAATGATTTTCATCCTCCCTCTTCTTCTTCATCAGCATCACCATATGTTAGATTTCTTGTTCTATTTTATTTCACTGGAAGCAATCATTCTTTGATTAGATTTATATCTCTGTCTTTCTCACCTTCTTCCTGATACTCTTCTTTCTTGTCTTTCTTTCCTTCTTTAGCTTTATTATAGATTCTCAAGTTTCCTGATTGTCAATGCCCTAATTTTCTGTTTAGTGATAGTCTACCTCATATATGTAAAATGCATATTACATTAAAAATGCATATGTTAAGTTCTGGTATTGCACTTTCAGTATCTTGAATTATTTCTTACTTTTCTATAATCTTCTTTCACATTTTTCTCAATAGTGTTCCATCTCCAAGTGACTTATGCCTTTTGGTGGCAACTATTCCTTCTAGTACATTTTTCTAAGATAGTTAACTGTTCTCTTGCAATTTTTTTTTAATGAAAGATGGCTATAAGAAATATTCCCTTGTGCTAAGATTTTTTGGCAATTTTCTTTTATCTCTTTTACTACAGTATTTTTCTTCCATGCTGTGTACTATTTTATTTATCTTCAAATTGAAACTTATATTTATAGGTCCAGTATTTGCAGGTCCATAATGCCTTCATCATTGCAAGTGCCCATATACCCCTCTTCCCATTCAGATTTGAGCATGAAAGACAAGTAGGTTAAGGCAACCTCTGCCATGATTTGCAAACACTCAGGTATGCCTTCAGTGTGAGTCTGCTGGACTTGGGCTGAACAGCTTCCCCTCATGTCCTCTGCCTCATCTCGGAAGTACAGTGCAAGAATGAAAATAGTGCCCTCTACGCAAAGCTCCTAGCACTTGCTTTGACCTTCATAAAATAGTTTTCCACTCTGCAGAGCATCCCAAAATACAGCAGAACTCTGCCTTGCCATCTACATAATGATATTTTTAATTAATAGCAGTTGTACTTTTAACTGGAAAAGAAAGATACCTGCAGCTGGAGAAAAAGGAGGGTGGTCAGGATTCTCTCTTTGGCAGGTTTAGAATGTTGTCTTTTCTTGGGGGAAATATTTGCACTTACACTGGTCTATGCTGTTCTAGGTAAACTAGAGTTTCCTGTTTGCTCCAGAGACATGTAGCCTGCAGCTGTCTGGATTTTAGCATTTAAAATGCTGTGGATTTTTCTGTCTTCTGCTGAGCAGTAGGTTCCTTAATGGAAAAAACAAATATTCTTCAAGTGCATCCATAGCACCTAACAAAATTCCCAGCACAAAGTTTGCTAAATGATTTCTTCATCAAATGCCGCCAGAAGGTAAATGGCAAAGTACTTGGGACAGATGTCAACATTTTTATACACATAGAAAGCCCTGAGATAGAGAATTTATTTTCTGAAACAATGATTTTGAGAACTTAAAATATTTTTTCTGTTAGTTTTCTTTGTTTTTCTTTTATTTTTTTTTAAATTTTTACATATACATGTGTTTATTAGATTTCCACATTTTGCCTTCACAGAATTAAAAAGGCTTAAAATTTAATAACAATAACAGTGTTTAAGATAAGGACTAAAAACAAAAACCTCAAAAAGAATGAAAGAAGATAAATACAATCAGTAAAGAAATCAGAAGATTACTACATCAAAATATTAAGTAATATTAATAATAATAATGCCAAGAAAGTAACATTCACATTGTCAAATAAGAGTATGTCAATTATAGAATGCTTTAACTCTGAGGCTCAGTATGGAGTCATCAGTTAACTTAATTTTTTTCCGAAGTCTCAAAAAATAGACAACTAATGTTCATGAATAAAAGTAAAAGAATATTTCAAAAACAGATTATGCCAAATCTTTTAGTTTTCCAATTGCATAAGTTACCTCTGCCCGAGGAGGCATCACACCACGTACTCACTTATCTTTGTGTCGTAAGGTTTATCTGGGAATCACGCTGCTCAGGATGGGAACTGTGGTTAATATCTGGCTTCCTACAGGGATAAGTCAAGCCTAGACAGAGGAAGTCTGATAAAAATACACAGATGCTGTTCTTGATTGTGAAATTAAAAGCAAACTCTCATAACATCAACCACTGCTGTCAAAAGTGGAAAAGAATCATAGTGTATAAAAATGAGAGGAAGTAAAAAGTTCTAAAAAGGGATAAAAAGTGTGTAATGTTCAGGAATATATTTACTCATCTCAGTCTAATTGCCAAGGATGAGGAGGAAATAAGAGTTTTAAATTTGCAAGTTTAGGCTTGGCAGTTCTCAATGTGAATTTTGGCTAAATATGCTCTGAAAGCAGAACAAACTGATTTTTCCAAATCTGTATTTGATTTTTGTCTATTTAACACAGATCTCGCTATGTTTCGGCTTGAGACAATCTAAAGTAAATAAAGCTTTTAATAAGCACTACTTGTCTGAAGGCTGTAGCATCACCTGGTGTATGGCACAAGTCTTAGGAAATGATGAGCATTCTAAACACGGTCCTGATTCAGCTAAAGCTTTTATACTATATAACACTAAAACAGTCTACATTTGCTTCCATCCCTAACATAATGTTACAATTAATATTTACGAGATAATTGTTGGACAGTGACAATAATGTTATCTAACACGGCTAGAGAGTGAATTTTTCAGCGGCTAATTGATCACTTTCAAACCTATAAATAAAATGCAATAATTTTATTCTTCCACAAAATAAGCCAATAAGCCAGATAGGCATTTTTAGTTGTATTAATGCTTTGATTTTGTTTGAAAAAGATGATGATGAAATTTTGGGGATATAGAAAAAAATTTAAATGAATGGGATATCTAGCCTGCATTAGTAATGCGTATTAATAAAAACTGTTGTATGATTCGTACTTCCCATTTCAGAATATCAGTGCCTTGACAAAGCCCACCCCAAATACAAAAAGATGTAATGTTAAGGTCGGAGATTTATCTATTTTCTATAATTCTTATATTGCCTTTACAAGTTTTTTTAATTGATTTTGTTCTTTCTATTCATATCAGCAAGTGATAAATACCCAAGCTTTACATTTTATATTTGGTTGACCTATTTATTTTGTATTCATTCTACATGTAAAATGGAATATACCTGTGGAATAATGCAGCAGATTCTGAGTTTTGTTTTGCTATTGGGCATATACTGTGTGGGGTAATCTGATCTCTAACTTAATCACAGGGAAACATCGCTGAAGGGAGCTAACAATGAAAGACTATGCCTTTGTGAAATTTAGCTATGAACCCATTATATTGCATTAATACATAATTTTCTTTCTTTCTATCACAGATGAGATTTACTTTATATGGGTATTGAATTTGAGCAAAAGTGAATGAATAAGTAAAGAAGTCTTTATAGGATGTGATTTAAACATATCCAGAGAAAGTTATCAATGCCTTGATAACGTTGTAGATGTATTATAAATAAAACAAGTGTGTGTTTCAGAGGAATATACATTTATAACATTTAAAAGTTAAGCCACAGTAGTGTGTTCTGTGTTAAGTTAATAATAGTCTGAAATAATAATTCAGGGCAGGTGGAAAAACTATAAGGTAAGAACTTACAAAAAAGCTTCCCACGACATTTCATAAATCTGTGGTCACAATCAACTTTTTCGTGCTTCACTTACTCCTATAAAAGGAGACATATCACTTTCTTATTATAGTGCCATATTTGAAGTACTCCATTTATATTTTTAATGTTTTTTTTTTTTTTGATCTGTTTCCTTGTGTTGTTTATTAGCATACTTGGGCTTTCTAGGCCAGGGAATAGAAACAACTTAAAACAACAGAGTGCATTCCAGTTGAATGAATGAATGAACGTAAAATGGGCTAATTATCACAGAAAATAACTGGTCTTTTGCAAAAGAACCACAAGTGTAATATGTTCCTTTCCTTACTATTTAAACTGCACTTAAGATGATATTTGTTACTAGCAATTGAGTTAAATAAATCTACCCCAAGTCATCTTCAAAATAAGTGACTATCTTCTTTTGGGGGATCATTTCTTGCTTATCTTTTGTATAAAACAGTTGCTATGCCAAACTTTATTAGCACCTGCTTTAAATAGTCAGAAAATGTGAGATCTTATCTTACCCCTCTATCACAGTGTAGCTGAATCCCCAACATAATAATTTGTTGCATATGCATTTACCATAGCCCATAAATTGTTTTACCAGAAGACAATGAGGCTTTCTAATCATAACACTTTACTACATTTTTTACATTCATAAAATACTATCCAAGAGTAAGTATATTGGAGAAAATATATAGGGTGGTGCCTGTGGCTCAAAGGAGTAGGGCGCCAGCCCCATATGACAGAGATGGTGAGTTCAAACCCAGCCCTGGCCAAAAACTGCAAAAAAAGAGAGAAGAAAAAATATATATATTAAAGTAGTACTTTGCAATTAAGTAGAAAGAGTGCCTCAAAGCTACATACTTACCCTAATGAGATAACATGGACTGTTTAATATGAGGCCTATTTTCCTGAGGCTGTTTCTTAAAGAATAATCTTGTGAACACCGGTGGTCTCAGGTGATCTATTAAATATCCAATTTAGGATGTATACGGGATTCAGGAAAAAAAATTGCATGTATGTGCAGTATATATGAATTTAATTATAACTTTACACATATTCTAAGTAAGCTATGTAATTATAACTTTACATATATTCTAAGTTATTCATGATTGTAAAATTGACACAAGATTGCATTGTTCTACCAAAAAATTTAAGCTAATATTCAGTCAATAGAGCACAAAATTTTTCAGTGAATCTGATTTCATATGATTTCTGTTTTGGCTGCTTCATTTATTAAATTTCTGTTTTGTGATGATATTTGTTATATTCCATCACTGTGGCCCATGGACTCTATGTTGATTTACTGCGATCTCTACCATCTAGCGGTTGTGTCTATATGCAGCCACAGCCTCTGGAGAGGGAGTGGGACTTACAATTTGGTCTTAACAAACAGAATATAGAAGGACTACAGGATGAACTCACATAATTAAGTGATCTTATATAAGACTCTTGATAGACTTTTTTTGCTATTTTGATGGAGGAAGTGAACTCGCGAGAGACACCGTGTAGCTCAGCCCTTTGGGAAATCTCTGGGAACAGCAGGTGCCTCCAGAAACCCAGGCAGCTTCCAGCCCACAGACAGCTGGAGCCTTGGGTCACCCAGTAACACGAGAACACATTTTGTCAACAACCTTAGCGAACTTTGAAATAGATTATTGCTAGTTAAGCTTCCAGGTAAGAGTGCAGACTAGCTAACTGGAACTTTAGGGAATTCTAAATAGAAGACTTTGCTATATCACGTGTAGATACTGACCCAGGGAAACTGTGAGACAATAATTGCAGGAGTAAAAGTCCCTAAAGTGGGAGCTGTTTCGGGCTGTCTGCTGCATTCTTTCAACATGTCCTCAGTCCATTTTTTCTTTTTCTGGGTAGTATAAGACACTACATTAATCTTGTGTTTTCCAGATCCTAGCCCTAGAACCAGCTATTGCTCTCTAGAGTCCTAGTACTTTCATTGCAGATTATAATTTAGAGTCTGAGGGTTTGTTTGGCTCTGTGTGTCACCTTTCATTTGGGAAGTCATAGATGTGAGGGCCTCTGTGTGGACAGAGCCAGCAAATATATTTATGTTTCTTACCTAAACATACACACATATCTACATCATTTCTGTGTTTACATTCAGATAAATTAAAATACATTCATTGCAGGCAGCACTTGTGGCTCAAAGGAGTAGGGTGCCGGCGCCATATGCCAAGGTGGCAGGTTCAAACCCAGCCCCAGCCAAAACTGCAAAATAAAATAAAATAAAATATATTCATGTCTATTAATAGATCACCCTTTAATCTATCTCCACTGTGATCATTCTTCTCTCTGGTCCTCTCACTTGTTTTTTTTATGTACATTGAGTCCTTGAATAACATCACTCAACATTGTTTCATTATGATATTGTTAAGAAAAAACAACTTGCTTCCTAGTGGAGGTCATTGTCATGTGGTGTGTACACGTGCTCCCCACGTTTGTGTGGGTTTTCTCTGCAGCTCCCTCTCACATCCCAAAGATGGGCATGTTAGGTGAATTGGTGTGTTTCAGTGATGTCAGTTCGTGTGTGTGTGTATGTGTGTGTGTGTGTGTGTGTGTGAGAGAGAGAGAGAGAGAGAGCGCGCATATGCCCATATGCATTCTTCTTTGTCAAAATAGGCTTGACTATTCTACTTCCTTCATCTTTCTATATAAATATGAAAACCACCTTGTAAGTATATAGCCAAAAAAATGGATCTGGGGGAATAATTCTATTGAATGTATACATCAATGTGTGAAGGAATTGGAATTTTAACAGTATCAAATTTCTCAATCCATGAACATTTCATGTGTCACTATTTCACTTTCCTTTTATTTCTTTCATCAGGTTTTTGTAAATTTCAATGTAGAGATCTAGCAAATACTTTCTTAGATATATCATAATCCTTCATTTCAGGTGCTATTATAAATGGTACTTTCTTAAAAATCTTTTTACCTTTGTACATTGCTGGTATGTAGAAATCCAACTGATATTTGTATATTAACTTTGTAATTTACGACCTTAATAAACTCACCTCTTGGTGATGGGAATTTCTTTAAGAGTCTTTGGGGATTTTTTTTATATAGGAAACTATGTTCTCTGCAAACACACACAGCTGTATTTCTTCATTTCTAAATTGTATGTTTTATTATTCAACATTTATTGCTTTGGCTACGATGTTCACTGTGAGGTTGAAAATAAGTGATGAGGGAGAGCTTCTCTGACTTGGGGAGAAAGCACCCACAATGTTACTGTTAACGATAAAGTTGGTGTAAGCTATATGGAGATTGTTCATACTATGAAGAAAGAAAGTTCCACTTAGAGAAAGAAGTTCTTCTCATTGATGGTTAGATTTCTAAAAGTTTCATATTTTTCATAATGAATGAGAATTTTGTGAAATGCAATTGTTGTCTCTATTGAGATTATCAGTTTTGGGGGGATTGTTATTTCATTTATTCTAAGCATCTGATGAATTACATGGTATATTTTTTGCTAGAACTGATATAGGAAAACAAAACAGACAGTAACGACAATGCATTTTCTTGCCGTTCTTTTGGCTGGAATTCCAAGTTCAAAGTATTGATTGGCTTGGTTTTTCCTGATATTTCTCTCCTTTACTAGAACATAGTCATCTTTTCATTATGACCTCAGTGACCTTCTCCCCGTGTGCTTGTAGCCCTGGTATAGGTTCATCTTCCTGTTGTATAAGGACGCTTCTCGTATAGGATTAGGGTCCTACCCTTACAAATCCATTTAATCTTAATGACCTTTGCAATGGTCCTATCTCTAAATACATTCACATTGGGGTTAAGAATTCAACCTGTGTATTTTAGGGCATACAATTAAATCCATTACACATGGTTTGGTTTTCTGATATTGAACCAGCCTTGCTTTCTTGTGCGAGACACCACTTTATTGTATTTTATTATCATTTAAAAAACTATATTGTTTAATGTGTTCACTCATATTTTCTCGAGGATTTTTGTGTCTGTGTTCATGGGGATCTTGTTTTACAGCTTTTTTGCTTGTCCTTTTCTAGTTTTGACATTAAAATATATCTGTGTAATAAAATAAATTTCTGTTTCCTTCTCTTACCCATCCTGGAAAATGTTGCATAGGATTTATACTAAATATTGGATAGAATTCACCAATGAAAGTTTAAGATATTAGAGTTTCCTTTTCTTTTCTTTTTGAAGGTGTTTATACAAAATTAATTTTACACGTATATGTGTGTGTACAGACATGCGGGTATATGCACTGTACATAGCACTGCGCCAATGATCCATTTCTTTTTGAATAATTTTCAGTAATTTATGCCTTTTATATATAAAATATTAATTTATGGAAATAGGAATGCTTTTCTATGGAAATAGTATGCTTTTACTATACTTTCAGTGCACGTTAAATTAGTAGAGACGTCCCCTCTTTTCTTTCTCATATTGGAACTTTATGTCTTCTCTTAGTTTTGAAGCATTTACATTAGCTAGAGGGTCCTCAACTTTTTCATTCCTCACATAATGAGACCTTGTAATTATTTTATCTACTGTTTCTCTATTTTCATTTCTGCGTTGTCTTACAATCCTGGGACACTCTGTTTTGTGTTTGTTTATTTATTTTCATTCTTTTCTCCCTTTTTTTTTTGTATTACATTTGGGTAAGTTTTATTGACTTATCTTCAGATTCACTGATTCTCTCCTTGCCTGGGTCAAGTCCACTGATGAGCCTGCTGAAGATATTCTTCATTTCTGTTTAAGTGTTTTAGATTTATAATGTTTCCCTTTTTTCTTTTATAATCTCCCTCTCTGCTGAAATTGTCTATCTACTTTATCCTATTGTCCACCTTGTACAATAAAGTCTTCAGTATCCATTTCATTGTTATCTTCTGTGTTTGATAGTAACAACTTGTGTGTCATATGTGAAGCTGGTGCTGATGACTGCTCTGTCTTTCTAGGCAGTGGTTTTTGTATGTCTCAAGTTTCTATATGTTGTTGCTGTAGGCCATACATGTTATACAGGACAGTAGATAATGAAAGAAGTGCTTTATGTACTTTGAGGTGACCACATCTTTGTTTCTACTCAGCTGCTAATATAGTGCTTGTGTTCATGTATTCAAGAGTTGGCATGGGTTTGAAGTTTATTTTTATTATCATGACCCTCAAACAGCCTAGACTTCAGATTCATTTGGTGAATTGTCTGCCCACTTGGCCCCTGGTTTGGGGGCTGGTTCTCAGAGAGAATAAACTCTTGTAACTCTCTCTGCATTTTGTTGTTGATTTTATTTTTTATTTTATTATTGCTTGATGTGGATGGGATAGACTTCTTTGAGTAAGCCATGGTTTCAGAAAGGTGCTATAAACCTGGATCTCAGAAATGTGCCTTGCCAAGCATTCCCGTCCTCTCACAGAGGTAATGCTGGCATGCATTCCTGCCTCTCCACCAAAGTAGAGCTTTTCTTTTCTTTTCTTTTTTTTTTTTTTTTTTCTGTTCCCATTCTCAATCTGCAGTGAATTTCAGCTAGTACACATAGGTTATAGGTTTTGGTTTGTTATTTATTTGTTTGTTTGGGGGTTTTGGCTTTTCCAGTGCAGATTACAGATTCTTTGGGGAAGACAGGCAAATGGCCATGGGTGGGGTTTCAGAGTGTTTGCACTTCTCTTCCCCTAGTCAGCACCGCAAAGATGCTTGGGGTTCTCTCTGCTCTTCCCTATGAGCCAGTGAGCTGTGAGAGGACTTCCTGAAGGAACACCATGACATTGGGGTGAGAGATGGATTCCATGTCTGCAACCTTCAGGATCTTCACACTCTAGTCTATAATTGGCATTAAATGATTTCCTAAAATTCATAGCTGGAGCCTCTTACTAATTTCTGTGGGGCTGTGCGGTCTCCACCCCATGTAGACCAATGTCAATCTAGTCACACCTCTACCCCGTGAGGACCAGTGTCGCTCTAGACCAGCCTCTCCTCGTGTAGACTAGTGTCACTCTAGTCCAGCCTCCATCTGTGTAGACCAGTGTCACTCTAGTCCAGCCTCCATCAGTGTAGACCAGTGCCACTCTAGTCCAGCCTCCATCAGCGTAGACCAGTGTCGCTCTAGTCCTGCCTCCTCCTCTTGTAGACTAGTGTGTCTCTAGTCTGGCCTCTGCCTGTGTAGACCACTGTCGCTCTAGTCCTGCTTCTTCCTGAACATGTCTGTCTCTCCAGATTGGGGGTCACTTACTTCCCTGCAGCGTTGGTTCTTTACTAAAATCAATAAAAAATTATATTTTACTTTGTCCATTTACTTTATGGTTCTAAGTGTGGAAGCAATGCTTTCTTTTTTTAAAAAAAACTTTTCATCTCTATACATCTCAAAACTAAAACTGAAGTTCAATGACCTTTTGGGGTCAATTTCACACTGAAAATGTATATTATATAAGAAGAGATTTCCATGAGTTGGTGATTATCTTGTGAGTAAACTATTTAACAAAATATATAGACATCAATACATATGGGATATTTTTTATATAGTAGCTATAAAGATAAGTGATAAATGAATCAAAGTTAATCCTAGAAAATAATCAGTAGTAAAATCCATAGCTCCTTCTCTCCATTCAATTTTAATATAATTACTGGTAATTGTAAAATATAAACTGTAGACCCCGAGTTTATGTCTCAGTTTATTCTGTAAAGAAATCACCATAAGTTCTGAAATAATATTTTACAATATATTTAAGCTGACTTTCAAGCCAAAGATTACCATACGAATTGTTGAATTAAGGAATAAAATTAAAAACAACATTTTCATGATATTAAAAATTATAGCAAAGATTATATTTATGATTTCAAGTATTTGAAATATATTATATATTTAGGATTTATGATTATTATATTATGTTTATGATTTTTTAAAATAGTACTATCAGTGTCACATTCTATAGTTTAAAGAACACAAATCTTTACTCCAAGTCCAAGATATTAACATGTGCAGTGTTGAGAATGTCTGTTTCTAAGGAACACCAATTAGAATGCAAATGGAAATGGCAAGATTTTAATTATTTCCCCAAAATGTTTTCCTTTTTTCACCCTTTAAAGAACAATTCACTCAGGTATATTGAAAATTTTTAAATTCAAATATTATAAAAAATTTTGATTTGCATTTATCTGATGTTTAGTGACATTCAGCAATTTTTTATATAGCTGCTTGCTATTTGTGTGTCTTCTTTTGAGAAATTTCTATTCTGATATTTTAGTTATTTTAAAAATTGAATTATTTAGTTTTTGCTGTTGGATTGTTTAACTTCTTTATATATTCTGTCAATTTAATAATTTGGAAATATTTTCTCCCATTTTGCAAGTTGTCTCTTCACTTACTGTTGTTATTATCTTACTTTTTTCTGCACATAAGCTTTTTTTTTTTTTTTAACCTTGAAGTGATTCACCTGTTCATTTTTGCTTTGGTTGCCTGGAATTGTGAGGTTTTTGCCCACACAAATGGGGGCAACACATGTTTTTGCCCACACATGTCCTTAAGGCTTTAATTCATTTTGAATTTGGTAGTGCTGAGAAACGGGGTCAGTTTTATTCTTTTGCATATGTATATCCAGTTTCCCCAGCAATATTGATTGAAAAGACTCTCCTTTCCCCAAAGACTATTCTTGGTGCCCTGTTGAAAGAGTCAACTGTCAATGAAGACTTTGATTTTTAGGTTCTCTATTCTGTTCCATTCGTCTATGTGTTATTTTATGCCAGAACCATGCTGGTTTGGTTACCATAGCTTTGTAGTATAATTTAACAATGGATATCATCTCACTCCAGTTAACATCTATTTTATCAAAAAGACCAAAAGTAATGGATAGTGGCAAGGATGCAAAGAAAGCAAAATGTTCTTACATTGTGGATGACAATATAAACTACTATAGCCAGCATGAAAAATAGTATAAAGTTTTCCCCCAAAAAACTAAAAATTAACTATTTTATGATCCAGCAACCCCATTTCTGGGTATATATCCAAAAGAAAGGAACTCGTACATCAAAGAGATGCAGATGTAGTTGTTACTGATGAGGAGACCATCCTTTCCTAAGACTACTCTTGACTAGGAACTCTAATTTTCAGTAGAATTGCATCCATTGTGCAGGCTCCTCTTATTCCATTTACTTTTACAGCAATGATTTAAACAAGTAAGCCACTAATAGGTAGTTTTACTATGTAGTTATGAAAGTAAGACCAATGGTAAGTCGTATGGTCCCCAGTTCAGAGGAATTAGAATAGGAGGGTATTTCTGTTCTCATTTTCTTTTTCCTTTAGAATTGCTTTATGAGGGGATTTTTAGAATCATGAAGCATTGGTATAGCTTAATGCCTCATCTTGACTATCCAGAGAGATGATGAATTCACTTAGTTTTTCAATGCAAGGTACTGCATTGCCTAATTTGTTCTGTAATGATGATTTTTCTAATTTCAAAGTTTTTTTCTTTGAAGTATATTAATTGATACATTTTTCTATTCTAAGTTTTTTCTGTTCTAGTCTAATAATTTAGTTTATTCTGTGCAATATTTTTGGTAGATTGGATACGCAGAGCTAACTTAGCTAACTATACAAAGGGTGCATTATATATTCTTATTTATATTTGGATAATTACAAAAGATTCTAGATCATTTTGCTCATGTGGTTCCAAAGTCAATAAGCATATATTTAACATGACATAATTTTAGGAGGTTAGCATGAAAATTTTTGAGATATCTGAGGTTGGGAGTAATATAGCCTGGACAGAGTACAAGCTCTGCCCATATATTACTTTCTTTGAATCCTGGGTAATGGAACTCATCTCTCCTTTTGCATTTTCTTATCTATTAAATGGCATGATAGCATTATCTGCCTCATATGATGACATTTGGAATTAAACATACATATGAAATAAACACCTATAAAGGTTTATTTTGAAATAAACACATATGTAGATGTCGCAGCCCCTATGGCCCTGGTCTCAATTGCCGCAGAAAGGAACCAGGCATGATGTGGATTAGAAGTACAAGTTTGCAGGAGGTGGGCTAACCTTGATTGCAGGATAGCCACGAGCAACCTCTGCAGTAGCCTTTTATTGAGACAGCACAAGACAGGTGAGGGAAGTATTAGACAATGACTACTTGCCCAAAGATCACCATGGTCTTGAGTACTTTCTCTGAAAGGAGCACCTGCGGACAAATTGCCCGAGGGTCTGGCCCCCCAGCTGCAAATCATCTTGCTCAGAGGTCATCTGGCTCTTGGCGTCCTCTACATTTCCTCCCTTTAGTGCAAGTGTCCTCAAACTTTTTAAACAGGGGGCCAATTCACTGTCCCTCAGACTGTTGAAGGGCCAGACTATAGCTTGAAAAAAAAAAAAAAAACTATGAACAAATTCCTATGCACATATCTTATTTTGAAGTTAAAAAACAAAACAGGAATAAATACAATTCACACCAACACATGTAGCCTGCGGGCCATAGTGTGAGGACATCTACTCTAGTGTATTAAAGACATTTCTGGATAGGCAAGGGAGAAAATCTGCCATTGGTTATTTCAGCTACTCACTGAACTTTCCTTCCTGCTAAGTAAAAGAAACAAAAGGGCATATAACAAAATTACACCAATGGAACTAATCTGGGTATAAGGGAAACTATTTTAACCAAACTAGGCATTGGGGAAAACATGTCCCCTTTGTGTTAATCACCACCCAACTACATGCTATAGGCTGACCCATAGGGCCCATGATGCTTCCATCGGAAGTATTAATTACCACTCGAAGTTATGTTAGGTAGAGAAAGGGCTGTACCGAACTCAGACCCTTTCCAAAGAGCAGTATAATTTTAAGTAAAGATCAGGTGTCCAACTAAAACAGATATAAATCTAACAACTGAAATTCTCTTACCTTAGCCAATTCCAGTATAACCATTACCTTGAAGCCTGCAGTTTGAAGTCTTTGTTGTCATAACTTTCAAAGGTTTAGAAGATGCATACTAAGCTTACCTGGGGATTGTTATTCAGGTCAAAATAATGAAATCCTGTATCAATCTCCCCACTCTGCATAGAAGCTCCAACTGCCTCTTAGGGAAACAGGATTCTGACCACTCTTAACTGCTTCCTGCTGAAGATGGATGGTGATATGGGAGAGGAAGCTAGATTTCCCATGAAGAGATTGATCCAGAATTTCTCTGTTCTGAAATTACCTAGGCTCCAAAAATAAGGGTCCTGTGAATAAAAGAAAAGTTAGTGAAAACAAATTTGTTAAAGTGCTGGCAAGGGTTCCTGCTCCTGTTGAGGCTTCACCCAGTGAGCTGGTAACCACTGCTTCTCTTGATGTTCTGTAATAATATGGGCAAAATCTCGGCCCCAATGCAATACATAACCAGGCTTCCATTCTGACATGTCAGGTTTTCTATAAAAAAATAGGTTGTTGTATTGGAGGCGATGATGGATGAATGAGAGATGTCCAATGGCGTTCTGCAGCTGTCTTTCAGAAAACAGAGTGAAAAGAGCTCTAGTGAGCATGTACTTAGGACTGTTATTCAAGGAAAGGATATCCTACCCCATTCTCTGTTTATCTAACATTTTTTTTCGATGATTTATGTTGTTGCTCAATAAAGGCTTGTCCTTGAGAATTGAAAGGAATGCCATGAGATAATTGAATATTCCAAAAAGATAGAAAGGTATTTAATTTGTGAATAGAATAAGAAGGTACATTATCAGTTTTAATAGATTTAGGGAGTCCCATAATACTAAAGAACTCTAACAAATGTTGAATGACATGGTGAGTCCTTTCTCCTGGTAAAGCAGTAGCCCAAGAGAAATGAGAGAAAGTATCTATAGAATGATGAACATGTTTCCGTCTACCAAAGGATGAGACAATGGTCAAATCCATCTGCCATATCTGATTTGCTGCTTCTCCTCTAGGGTTGGTTCCTTCCGGAGAGGAAGGTAAGTGTATCTTTGAACAAGAAGGGCAGTTATGACATTTAGGACAGTACAGACTGACCCCTTGTTTTAAAGCAGCAACAAGAAAATTAGCCTTGTGGAATTCCATTCCCACATCAGCACATGCCTGTATATATTCCTCTAAGGGAGCATTTTGTGTTCTTAAAGGTCACAGGGCCTTTTGACACTCAGAGTTAGCATTCTCAAATGCTAAAGTTTGGAATAGCATGGTCTCTGAGCTCTGACTGAGCAATGGCCTTATTGACTGTAGTTTTTAGTCAGGCTAGAAAGTCAGTATACAGTTCATTCCCCAATTGTGTTATCTTAATAAAAGATTTAGGGCTATCTCCAGAAGCCTGAACCCCTTTCCCAGGCCCTAAGACAACACTGCCTTGTCTGGTCTATGGCTATATCATCATACTGAAGTTGACTCGGAATCCCCAGCCACTGACCAGACCCAGTGAGCTTTTCTGATGTTATAGGGACTCCTCTCTGCTGGTTTTGGCAACTCATCAGGTCAGCCTCCTCCTTCCACCAGGTTTTAAACTGTAAATACTATCTAGACTCAAGAATGGTGCTGGATATCATGCCCAAGGAATGAGCCGCTGCTCTTGTGCAAGCCATTGTAACAGACCTCTAGAAAACGGAGCTTGCATACCATATTGTGCTACAGTCTGTTTCAAATCTTTCAGAACTGCAAAGGTGATCATACGGTGATCAAAGCGTTGGCCCCCTTGAGGGTGCTGCAGACTGAGAGGAATATCAGTGACTGTAACTGGAAAAAGTCCCAAAGTGTCTTCCCACTTAAAGTCACCAGTTTTACACCCTTTTACCACAGCTTTCATAACAGAAGTTACGGGGGGTTCATCTACATAGGGAGGCATTGATGGCAATATCGGGTGCTCTAACGTGGCATTTCTGATGGTGAGACTATTTACTGGGTCTTCCAATTGTTTGATCTGAGCAGCCATAATGTCCATAGAGGTAATTCCTCGCTTATTTGTGTCTGTATCATTTGCTTTTGATTCCCAGTTCTCCTTAGGTCCAGCTTCCCTCTGAACCTCACTATTCTCCTCACTTTCACATTCTGTTTGAACATCTCTTTCTTCCGCAGTTTCTAATTCTTATGACTCCCCAAAAAGGAAGTTACCCATTGTTTTCTCTAAATGTCTTTATTTATTTGTGAAAGACTGCACATATTCCAAGCAAGGTTCCCTATATTCTAGATTGGCCAAAGGTCTCACTTGCCCTGAGCAGAGTTTCTATTTAGATTTCCTCCCACTGTCTGCCAAAGGCCTCACTTACTTCCGAGTGTCGGTTTTCCCTTTGGTCCACGGCCCTGGTGTCCTGTTGTGCCCTGCTGTATCCTGACTACGCCAGATGTCGCGGCCCCTATGGCCCTGTTCTGATCGCTGCAGAAAGGAACTAAGCGTGACACCGATTAGAAGTACAAGCTTGCAGGAGGTGGGCTAAACTTGATTGTAGGATAGTCATGAGCAAACTCCGCAGTAGCCTTTCTTTTTTTTTTAATAATTTTATTGAATCATAATTATGTACATTGGTGCAATCATAGGGCACGATTCAAATACATTCAGAAATATTTTGATCATACTGTTACAGATATCCTTCATGGCATTTCCTTGATCACTATATAAAGACATTAATACTCTACCTTTAATAAGTTTCGCCAGTACCCTGCTAAGATGCACCGTAGGTGTGTTCCCACGGAGGATGGGTGGAGGGAGGGCTAGTCTCCTTCTTAAAAGCCTATACTCAATAGAGAGCATATCCATCCCCCTTTTCGCAAACTTATACAGAAAAGGAAATAACCTCTGTCTATAGTATAACATTGAGACCTTCCATCGTCTACTCCAGTCAATCCTCATCTCCTTGACATTCTTCCTTATAGGCCATGCCCTTTCACCCTTTGGTGTCTGTCACTGTTCCTTCAAAGAATAAGAAATGCTCTTTGTAATCCACTCATCAGTAGGCCTTATCCTTCAAGGCCTAGTTCACATGGTACCTCTTCTGTCAGGCTCTTCTTTAGTGCCTTGAGTCAGAATGTACAGCAGGCTTTGTGATAACCCAAAATATATAGTAAACCTGTATTTACACATACATAATTTGGCTTTGTTTACACTTCTGTTCTTGTCCCTCTTCTGATCCACCCCACGAGGCTGTAAATTCCTGGCAGGCAAAGCTAATGTTTAATTTATTTTAGTGTTTCATACACATCTCAGTGGTTAGTGTGGAACCTAGAACACAGGAAACACAAACAGCCAAAGATACAGAGGTATTCCCAATAATAACACAAAATCAAGTACACTCAGAAAAGCTAAACCTTCCCAAGTCAGTAGGTGCTTCCTTCTAAAAGCTCAAAATTACTCAATGAATATTATATGCATGTATTGTATCTGTCTTGGTTACTAAGAGGAAAAATATCCTATATGTTATAAAGTGAATTTTACAATATTTTCCCATTCCTAAATAACTGATTTACTTACCTAATGGATATTTTTCTATTTATCAGATTTCTAGACCTGCATGGAACTAGGCTCGGAAGCACTTTGGAATAAGGTACTTATGAGTTACTGTCAAACAGCATTTCACAAATGAATCTGCATTTGTAAGCACACTGTTAAAATATGTTTTAACATGACCAGAGGATTTTCAAACAGCTGGCATATTCATCTGAAAAAATAATTAGTTTTCAATAAAAGTTGCTTTTTATTGCTCAGGAAAAGTTCTCTGGTGACTTTTAAGGATCTGCCAAGTGGAATTTCAAAATGAAAATAGAGTATCCCTTCTGGCCAGGGGCCAAGTGGAATGAAAGACAAACACTCTAATTTGTGCCAAGTCCTGGACATGTTGCACTGAGGCAAAGTGGGTAAGTACCCGCCTGGGTTTAATGTTACATAAACCCGCCCATCGTCCTCTCCAGCTCTGCAGAAAACTGTCCACTTGGGGCCTATGGCCTATGGACTGCACCAGTTTTACCCCCTCTCTTCTTGCTGGCAGGAAATGAAAATGAGTTCAGTAGACGGCAGAGATTTCTTTAACAAGAGGCCAGTCCCAGGGAAGGCTAAAGTCTAGAGATTTGTTGTTAAAATGCCTAAGACAAAGCCAAACGGACAGTAAACCTGATGAGTCTGCGCGAGCAGTTCTGTTTGGAGTGAGAATTGCGTGCAACTCCCATCCTTAGCTGGTTATATACAGTCAAATGATTAACTGGTTACTGCCTCTGAGTAGTGTTCCGTGAGGCATTCCAGGTTTGTGTCTTGCAACATCTTCCCTGTTCCAATGGCTCTTTCAAAGCTTTCATCTACCATTTCAATTACCGAAGCCATACATAATACAACCTCCTTTTATAGGAACTCTATTGATCCTAGAATCAAAATAGCGAGGAAGGTCTGCAACAGAAACAACAGCCTCGAGACACTACAAGGCTATAAAGAATGGCAGCAAATCACCAGCTGGGCTTTCTCTAATGTCATAAGCTTTGTCCAGGCTGAAGCAAGGTGAGAACCTGAGGCTTCAAAAGCTGGCCACATGGTAATAATAGTGCAAAAAGTACAATGTGGAGAGTCAGAATATTTGTGTTTAATTCCATATATTGCTACTTATTTGCTCAGAGTGATTTTTAGCATGTCCCAAGCATCAAAATACATACATACATATATGAATCTTTTTTAACTTATAAAGTGGGAATGAGAATGCCAACCCCAGGGTACAATTGTGAGAATCAAGGGGACAGTGCTGTGTAAACCGTAAAGTGCTGTATCATCACCGACCATTTTAGCTCTGTATTTATCTTCATTTCCAAAAGTTCTCAAGTAAAAGTCAATTTCCCATTTAAGAGACCACAATTTAGTATTCACAGTCATTTGGAGCATAAAGCATCAATCCTCCAAAGTGAGATGGTGGAAATACTGAGTGAACAACTGGCAAACAAAGGCTCATCTGAAACTTCTGACCTGCTTCCCACATGCTTGGCAAGTCACTTTTATAAGGTCATTTGGCTACTGATGTATTTTTATTGTTAAATGGATCCTAAAATTTGCTAAATATTTGTGCTTGAAGTTGAAGGGAAAAGAGCTCAATTCCTGTAGATCGGATATAATGAAATGAGAAAAAAAAATGTTTCTTTCTCTATCCCAATTTACGAGGTATTAGCAGTTAGGTTATTCCAACCAGATAATTCCAAGAAGAATGAAGTAAATCTCCATTTGATTATGCTTAAATAGGGTTAATGATTATAGGTCATTTTTATTTTTAAATAAATAGACGTCTAAATCTAACTATAAAGCATCACTTCTGCCTTCCAGAAGGCATGAGAAAAAGGATGCCTGTCCCATGCTTTTTCAGTGGGAGGCCACATCGTGGACTCTGTTAATCGGCACTGCCTGGGGTGCCTGAACAATTGTAAGCTGGGCATTTTCCAGGGGCACCATGTGTATCCTAAGGGACTGTACTTCTTGTGTATGCCCTAGCTACCAGGCCACCACCTTAGCCCTGGAAAGTTTTCAGTTTAGTGGCCAGCACACTGCCAGAGCTAGGCCATCCCTAAATTAATGCCTCAGGCCACCACACGAAAAGGGCTCACATAGCAACTTAAAGAAGTAACTCACCTGGATTTCTAAGGTGCACTTTAATTATTGGTGGGATTTGTTTTAACTGGCTAAATCCAGAACTCCTAAAAGATGTGACTGAGTTCAATACTGCAGGTGGGTCTCACCCTGCCAAATGAGGTCGTACTGATAGTAATCTCGGTATAACTCTCAGTATAACTGTCTCGACCAAGGGACAAAGTGAGCGATTGTGCTAAAATGAGTTAACATAGCAAGCCCGAGAGTGCTTTCTTGTTTTTGACTTTGGCCTGCGACTGGAGTCCAGGCACTTGACTGGAAGACAGTTCCCTACACCGACATGAAACCTCCCCGAAATGATAAGGCTGCTTTATCCTCCTGAGGGACTGAATACTGGCTTTACTCTTAGGGATCTGAAATTTGGTCGTTGCTAGACAGAGTGTGCCTATGTAACCAGATCCTAGTAAAAACCTTAGATTCTGAGTCTCAAAATGGGCTTCCCTGGGCAGAAACAGTTCAGATGTATTGCTACATTTTTGCTGCTGGAGAGAAAGCAGGCTGTGTGGCCCCTCATGGCAGGGTAAGAGCCTGCAGGGGAATTCATCCAGATTCTTCTTGATGTATCTTTCCCTTCATTCATCTAGCTATGTATCTTTGCTGTGTCTCTGGAATAAACCTTAGCCTTGAGTTAAACTATGTATAGGTTAAGTCTCATGAGTCCCTCTAGTGAAGCAGTGAATATTGGGAGGTCCTGGGAATCCCCAAAATAACCCCCATGTGGGCATTACTGGGGAAACCTGGCCTGTATCCCTTCATACACTATATTCTTTTTTATACATAAAATTCTTCAACAAAAAGAATTCTGACTTGCTGCTAGTTCTCCAATGTGGTCTGAAAGATAATCTTAGCCATCCTGAAAATCCAGGAATGCAAACTAAAGTTGCCTGGATATTCTGTTCACAAAAATGTCAAGTATTACAAATAAAATAATCAAGTTGCTTAAGTTTTTATAACTAATTGCCTTTTGGGAAAAATAATTGGTAATCACAGATGTCTAGACTAATCCCATTAAATAGCATAAAGATGGAAAAAAATGTAGAAACTCAGTAAGTGATGATCTGAGTGAGAGAAATGTATAAAAGAAGAAGAGAGAAACAGGGAGGAATCCTTCGCAAGTTTATCCAAGATGAACACTGCCAGAAAACTGAAAGTCTTGTAAAGACACTAGCCGTTTCCTAGCTATGTTTTCTTAGCTAAGCTCCACCATCTCTGCTTATCCAAAAAGTTGAGGGGACACCTTTCACAACACTTTGTTAAGTCTTTGAGGTTTTCTCAGAGGTCACCTGAGTCTGTTTTTGCTCCATGTTTTACTGAAGGGTGGAGTGGTCTTCCATTGGATCTGGATCCCTAAACTATGGGATGATCCCAGAACCCATTCTACCTCCCAGGAAACCACATTGGAGAGGGGACACCGTCCATGTAAACAGAGCTGAGCTGGTGTGGGACAGATCGGGCCATGTGGAGCTGATGCTGCTCAGCAGTCTCCTGGACTTTGGGACTGGTATCTCCACTCCTTACCCTGCCTCTGAGGGGTTCTCCAGGAGCTGATGGCATTATCGATGGTATGGCTAGAGTGGCTTCCTTCAGGCTCAGCAGCTAGAGTAGGCTTCCTGACTCAAGCTACTGGGCAACAGCTGACCCTGTCTTACAGGCTTCAGGAAACCTATCTCAGTGCCTGGCCACTATGTAAACCATTAGCTAGGGCCAGAACTGTAACCTTCAGTGGTGACCTACTGGAAACCAAACTTGGATACCAATCATAATAGTAAAAATTAAAATGATGTATTAATTACTATCTCTCCTATTGCTATCCACTCCTACTAACCAGGTTAGTGTTAGCACTTTTTCTGTTCTTGCCAAAATTAATTGAATATCTTACTCTTGAACTATATGGCCTAGAAACTAATAGTCTTCTTTTTTCTTTTCACTCGCACTCAGTCCTGAGGTTTGGAGAAGATGTTGAAATCCAGGTGGCATCATTCATTAATTTCATGTCTTTGGGCAAGTCATTCACCTCTCTGTTACTTAGTCCCTTTATGTGTAAAATGGGCCAGTGGTAGATGTCAGGCAAGTTTGTTAAAAAGATGAAAGACAATGTAATTAAAATAACCTGGCCTAGTACCTTCTCCATCAAAAGCTGAGTGCGGCTGCAGGTATTCTTGTGCTGTTGATGTTATCTTATTATCTTTTAATTGTTTATATTGTTATTCTTCTAATGAAGATATAATGTATCCCAAGGTAGATCTATTCTTGAATGCCCCCAAAGTGTGATTACAATCTACTATCTCAAAAAGGAGCAAGCACAGGGCCTTAGGATGCTAAGCCCCAAATATGCACCCTGAGCTCGTTCGTTACCATGCCTTAAACATAGGGACAGTCTAATTCTGGACTCCACCACAGGAGAGAAGTGTAGTGATCCTTCTAGCAAAAGTACCCTCCTCGAAAAATACACCAGATGATGCTGTGTGTATGAAATCCCATGGAAGTCACGAGCATTAGGGATATTTTCAATTGCCTTTGTCCATAATCCAGGATGATTGACAGCCAGGCCTTTGTTTGTTAGGAATGAGGGAGAAAGAAGTGGCCAGCCTTGGTAGTGACTTGCTCCCCTCCTCAGGCATGGTTGTGAAATTAACATAAGTAACCTTGCCCCCTCTGCTTGCTCGACGCCTCCACCACTATCACCAAAAAAAAGGGGGGGGGTTTCACACCTGAATACAATTTTGGTTATAGAACAATAAAGGACAGGTGACAGGCCCAGCTGGAAAGCCTCTTTTTCATTTTCCTGTGGCCACAAATCAGACATCTTGGGCTCACAGCAGGACAGGCTCCACTGGCAGTAATTGGCACCATCTGTACCTGTCAGAGCACTGGCTGGCATTCCAGCATTTCATCTTTCCAGTCAAGGCATTCATCACTAGTCCAAAACTCAGGCAGCTGACACTGAAAGATTAACTTGCATTGATTTGCTTGGCTAAACTCACCCGAGCTTCAGTTGGTACCAAGCATTCCTGTTTAATAGCCATCCCCATCACAAGATGTTTATAAGGTGATTGTCTACTGAAGTTTTTTTTTTTTTTCTTTTCCCCTCACTTCTCATCTTCCACCCAATGTGGACTCAATAATTAGGCTCTGGGAAATGGTGAATTAAAACAGAGGACAGTCAGCATTGCACGTGATCCCTGCCAAGTGCTGGGCCCACGAGCTGTATAATTAGAAAGTTTGTCCACTTATCTCTCACTTGTATTAAATTTCTCCCTTGTCACAGTGTTTGTAAGATGGTGGAGGAGATGTTTTCACCTGCATTTTTGCCAGAAGGCATTAGGGGATCCATCATCTCAGGGGTAAGTCCCAGGCCATAAGGTTGGCCTGCCTGCTGCCTTTCTACTCTCCAGCCCATGAACATTTCTTGGCCCCCTGCCCTGGGCTGGGCCCAGCACTCAGCATGGGGAGTACAGAGAGACATGAGCCACGGGCCTTCTTAAGCGCTCATTGTCTGGTGGAGCAGAAAAGCAAGTCAATCAGTGATTGTGGAACACTGTGCTACATGGCAAGGTAGAGGATGAACCACAGCTCTACACTCACGATACGTGTGAAGAATGAGCACCTGTCTCAGTCCAGAAAGCAGATTACAGAAGGTTTCCCGGAGGAGCTGACACTTGAATTGAATGATGAAGATTCAGAAGAAGCTAGCAAAATAGTGAAAAGGGAGAAAGGCAGAGGGCATTGCTCTGAGGGACAAAGTATCAAAAGTCAGCAAGGCATGGCTCAGTATGGGGCAGCCCAGGTGCCCCAAGTGGCGTTGCAGAGTGATAACACTGAAGGATGCCTCTAGAGAAGTGGTGCCTTGTAGTGAAGGGCTTCTGTGCTAAACTAAGGAGCTGGAATTTTATCATACAACTGTCAGACGATCATTGATGGAGTTATCAACAGGGGCTTGATATGTTCACATCTGCGCCCATATGGAGGATAGACTACGGGGAAGAGAATGGAAGCAGAGGAACAATTTACAAAGAAGTCGCCATGTTCCAAGCAGCAAGGGTGCAGGGATAGGCCGACTTCACAGCCTGTAGTGATTGACCAAAGAAGATACGGCACATGAAGGTGACAAGAGGTCAAAAGTCTTCTCTAGAGTCTTGTGCACTGTGCTCTTGTAAGACTGAATAGAGGGAAAAGGCAGTCCCTGAGTAAGGGACAAAGCAAAAGGACCCAGTGCCACCTCAAACAGCAGGAGGCCTGGATATGTCACACAGCTCACCTTTCCAGCAACCCCTCCTGCTGTGCTAACCAGAAAGCCATGCGGGTCAGAGTGTTACTGAACAAACAAGATTTTCCGCATGGGATTTCCCTCACTTAAAATCCTTCTTTCCTCTGCCATGACCAGTCCTTGTACATCAAGAACAGCATTTAGTATACTGTGGCACTTTCAGAGATGCTGATTGTTAATGGGTTGAACTGTGCCCTCCCCAAAAGATACGCTGAAATCCTCACTTCTAGTACCTGTGGACCTGAACTTACTTGGGAACAGGGCTGTTGAAGATATAATTAGTGAGGTTAAATGAGGTCTTACTGGAGTAGAGCAGGAACTTAATCCAATGTGACTGGTGTCCTTATAAGAAGAGGGACATCAGACACAGACACACAGGGAGAGAAGAATGGCATGTGACAATAAAAACAGAAATTGAAGTGCTACAGCTGCAAACCAAGCAACATCTGGGGTTACCAGAACTTGGAAATGGTAAGGAAGCCTCCTCCTCTACGGCCGCAGAGAGACCATAGCTCTGCCACCACCTTGATTTTGGACTTTCACCCTGCAGAAATTTGAGATGATAAATTTCTCTTCTTTAAACCACTTGATTTATGACACTTTATTTTAGAAGCCCTAGAAAACTAATAATACACTTCTAATTTCAAATAGTTAAAAAAAAATCATGCCTCTTCCATGAAGCTTACTTACTCTGTCTCTTCAACTCTGAGAATATATGTCCTTAAAACTCAGAAAATAATCATCACCCTATAATTCATCTCTGTTCTCTATTGCTGATCCTAGGTGGATGGTATCTAATAGGGAAATAGTAATAACTGCTCCTATGTATCAAGTGGTTCTCTCTGCTAAGCACTTTATAAATATTATTTCATGTTACCCACATAATGATTTCTTTCATTTAAGACTAACAGTGACATCATGAGGCTGGGATTATTATTCCCATTTTAAAATGAGAAAACTGAGGCACAGAGAATACCAGTCCCCAGTGTCACTCAGCAAATAAGAGGCAGAGCCACTTGGTTCCCTCTCCAAAGCAGTTGTTTCATTTAAGACTCACAAAGACATCATGAGGCTGGGATTATTATCCCCATTGTACCGAAGAGAAAACTGAGGCAGAGAGAATGACTCTCCTCTGTTTCCTGTAGATAGATCGATCGATAGATGGACAGACAGATATAGATATGAGATACAGATATCTATTTTATCCTTTTGAGAATATTTGAAAACATATATTCCGAGAGAATAATTCTAGAACCATTTCAAAACAGAGGATATTTGAAAACAAACATTTCAAGAGAATTCTAGAACGATTTCAAAAATGCAACTCTCAGTACTTACCTTGGAAAGCAAAGTAAGTGATAAATTGCCAGTCTCACTTAAATTGCCACCCTCTTACTTGACAATGTAAATAAAATATTCTTCTCTGAATGAAGTTGCAGGAGTCAGAATAGCATGACAAATATCTGTTTATATAGTTATTATCAAAATGTTACTAACAAATATGCTTCCACCATCTTTTGGGAAGTAATTGATGACAACATTAGGGTTTAATTTTATACATGAGATAAAAAACACTGAGGAATAGCATATGTCATTGTTACTCATCATAAACATTTATGGAGCATCAACCAAAAATATAAGCTCAAAGGGGAAAAAAATCAAGAAATAATTGAGAAGATTTACAGGAAAAAGTTTAAATATAGTTAGGTAGGTATATAGGTACATGATTGGTGGAAGGAAGGAAGAAGGAAGGGAAGATGAGAAGGAGGGAAAAAGAGAGAATGGAAGGGAAGGAGAGAGGAAGAAAATGCACATGACCTTTTGGAGCTCCATTTCTATAAGTTGTCTAACAACTCACCCACAAAAATAAACTTCCTTCCAAGTAGAACTCAGCAGACATTTCCACCAGGAGCACTACTGTGGTTGGAGTGTATCATACCCACAGATCTCACTGGGATACCAAGGCAGAGATAGAGGAGGAGAAAATATGCGAGTTGAGGAAAACCAGGGGAGAAAGACGGAAAGGAACATTGAAGAAATAAAGGGAAGAGGATGAGGGGAAGAGGCAGGGAGTGCTAACGGAGGTAGGTGATGGTCTAGCTGATTGGGTTGAGCAAAACAAATGGCGTGTGCAGCATCCTGCATTGTGGCTGCTCTGCATTTCCTACCATTCAGTGAGCATCTACTAGGGGCTGGAATTTGGAGGAAACTCATGATCCTGCAGGAAAGTGTCAGAATGACATTGCATTTCTTTCTGCCTACTTTCCCACATGAGGATCTCTGCACCAATCCGTTGTGCTCTGGTTCTTCTTAGTCACATAAAGGACATCCAGTGAAGTGCTCTTACCATCCCGAGGCCTTTATCTGGTCTTGTCTCAGTTTCCTTACTTAGCGAGAAGGAATTTTGCCTACACAAAAGTAAACTTAAATCAGTTCTTTCGATTTCTTAAGCCAAATGCCTATGACCCCTTGTTTATTATGTTAAGCATAAAGAGGGAGAAAAGCTGATCATCAAGGCTGATTTTAGACTGTCTATGCCCCATTCTTATTGCCTAGCTTATTCTTGAAGGACTGAAAAGCTTTAAAACAATATTGCCTTACCTTTAGCGTTTCATGAACCAACAAAGAGGGTGAAACGCATCTTCCGTTCAGAATACAGAGATCAATGTGACATTCCTCTGCCACAACTAAAACTGACTTTCATGTCCCATACAGCTTAGCTTCAGAACTATTGTGGAGTCACCACATTCCTCACAATAAAGAAGTTAATTATGACATCGTCACAATTTCAACCTCATTTGGCTAGCCTCTTCCATCCATCCTGAGACACAAGAGTACTCAAATTGTCACTCACGCAGCACCCCTGGTCAATTGGAGGACACTATAAACAATGACTTGATGAGAATAATTAAAAATGCAATTGCTTTATTTATCGATTCACTCGACCAAGACTAACTGTGTAGCTTGAAGATGACAAACTTGTAGCTCTGAGGCTATTTGTCTTTCCCCAAACTGTGCAGATAATAAACACAAAAGCTGAGCTTCAAACTCACACTTCTGGTCTGAGGTACATTGCCCTTCCCAGCTCACATCATCAGTTCACTTAAAGTTTGTGAACATTTCCATGAAGGAAACAATGATCCTATATCCATTTGGTAGGGTAAGGGGAGACCCAAGAAATACAATAGTGTAAGATTACCCATGATGATGTTTTCTCCAAAACCATCAGAGAATATAGAGATATAACTTTTCTTCAAAGAAATTCCATTTCTTGTGCATGACTGTCTTATCTTTATTCTGACATAAAGACTCACTGAAATAACATTTCTTTAAATGGTTGGGAAATAGTAATCTTTCTTCATTAATGCTACAAAAGGCAAGTGCCACATCTCTTAACACAACAGAAATACATAGAACTCATAATATATTAAAAGAACTAAGGGGAAGTATCATTTAAAGGAATCCCATAGACAAAGGACAGAATCTGATACAAATTCTAGAACTTGGAGAACATAGAGTGATTTTTCTACCCGTATTCCATGCTCCTTTTTGTTTTTCATCACTGCCAGTTTGATCACCATTGCCAGTCTTGGGCAGGTGAATAAGTGACAACAACCGCAGCGAATGGTCTCTCAAAAAAGCAGATGAATGAGGGAGGCCAAGACCGTCTTCTCTTCCCATCGCCCCCCATTCAGGCACACTCAGCGATGCTGCTTCCTTTGTGTCCTCTGAAAATACAAGGCAAGACTCTGTCTTACAAGCTTTTGAATGGCTGTTCCCTCTACCTGGAATGAATGAAGCTCAGTTGATAGCTCAGATGGCACCTTCCCAGTGACACCTTTCTCCCAAATCCCTCCCCGGCTCTGCACTCCAAACCCTCCTTGCCTTCCTCAATTTTTAACATTGAGTTTAATATCACAGAACATAAAATTAAACACTCGCCATTTTAAAGTGTATAATTCTATGGCATTAAGTATATTCACAATGTTGAGTGGCCACCACTGTCTAGTTGCAGAATATTTTCATCACCCTCAAAAGAGAACCCCCTGCCCATTAAGCAATCACACCCCATTCTTTCTCCCTCCAGTCCTTGGCAACTGCAAATCTGCTTTCTGTCTCTATAGACTTGCCCATCTCTGGATGTTTTATCAATGGAATCATACGATATGTGACCTGTTTCTGGCTTCTTTCACATAGCCCAATGCTGTCACAGTTCACCCATGTTGCAGCATGCATCGGTACCCATTCTTTTTCACGGATGAATCATACTCCACTGTGTGAATACGCCACATTTTGTATATCTATTCATGCAACTATGGACATTTGGAGCATTTCCACTTTGGGGCTATCATAAATAATACCGTTAAAAACCTTAGTGTACAAGCTTCTGTGTGGCCAAATGTTTTCAATTCTCTTATGTGTGTGCGTGTGTGTGTGTGTGTGTGTGTATGCATATGAAGAACTGTTGGGTCATAGGAGATCCTTGTGTTTAACTTTTTTCAGAACTCCCAGATAGTTATCTTCTGTTTTTCTTCCATAGCAGTTAGCCTGTTCCACATATTATATACTTTTCCTATTAAATCTATTGCGTATTACCTGCCTCCTCCTCTCAAATATAACCTCTACAAGGACAAGAATTTTTGTTTTGTTCTTTGGTATTTCTCCAGTGTCTGAAACAGTATCGGGCATGTACAAGTTCCCAAGAACTATTTTTTTTTGTTTGTTTGTTTTGAGACAGAGCCTCAAGCTGTTACCCTGGATAAAGTGCTGTGGCATCACAGCTCACAGAAACCTCCAATTCCTGGGCTCAAGCGAGTCTCCTGCCTCTGCCTCCCAAGTAGCTGGGACTACAGGCACCTGCCACAATGCCCGGCCATTTTTTGGTTGCAGCTGTCGTTGTTTGGCGGGTCCGGGCTGGATTCGAACCCTCAAGCTCAGGTGTACATGGCTGGCGCGTTCGCCCATTGAGCCACAGGCACTGAGGCCCAAGAACTATTTTTAAGAGAAAGAAAGAAGAGGGAAATGCCAAGAGGCACCATAGGGAGAAGAGGG
>CAUYON010065590.1:0-33198 GCA_963573935.1 Arctocebus calabarensis
CCTGTAGTCCCAGCTACTAGGGAGGCTGAGGCAAGACAATCGCTTAAGCCCAAGAGCTGGAGGTTGCTGTGAGCAGTGTTATGCCACGGCACTCTACCCAGGGCAATAAAGTGAGACTCTGTCTCTACAAAAAAAAAAAAAAACTTAGTAGCTTATGACAACAATCATTTTATTACCCATGGATCAGGATTCTTTCTTAATCTCTCATGCAGCTGCAGTCAATGGCTAGACTGGGCTGGATCTGCTGGGGGTGTCTGGGCATCTCTGTTTATTCATGAGGTGTCAGGTCCTCTCCATGACACCTTTCCACTAGTGGGTATCCACTAGTTTGGGTTTCCCCATAGCCTGGAGACCTTAAAGCAATCAGACTGATTACATGTCAACTCAGATCTCCAAAAGAAAGTATCCCAAGAGAGATGAAACCTGTATCTTTCTCTTTTTTTTTTTTCTTGCAGTTTTTGACCAGGACTGGGTTTGAACCCACCAACTCCGGTATATGGGGCCAGCGCCCTACTCCTTGAGCCACAGGCACCGTCCACTTGTCGTCTTTTGTCATATAATCACAGAAGTCTTACAGCATCACTTCCATTATAGTCACAAAGCTGCCCTAAAGTCAAAGAAAGGGAATGTAGACCCCACCTCTTAATGGGAAGTGTTTTAAAGTCACCTTAAAAGGGAACATGGAGAATGGGAGATTTTGTGGAAGCCTTTTTGGGAAAATATAATCTGCTACCCCCTTGCAAATTACCTGGAGGAATCGTACAGCCCAGGGAAAGACAAGTCTCCATCTGAACCTCAGCTTTGTCATTCACAAGCTTTACAACCTTGGGAAGGTTACCTAACCCCACTTGTCCTCTCCTTCCTCATCTAATACAACTGGATAATAATAATATTTGTTTGGCACGGATGTGGTAAGGATTAAATGGAAGAACCTGGTCCACAGTAAGTTAGTTCTTCCCCTCTTCCAGTTTATAAAAAGGCAGTGAATACTAAATCCCTCACCCAGGGCAGCGCAGAGTGAAAAGAGGTTCAGTGGGTAAGGTGCCAGCCCCATATAGCAAGGGTGATGGGTTCAAACCCAGCCCTGGCCAGCTAAAACAACAGTGGCAACAGCAACAAAAAAAATAGCCGGGCGTTGTGGCAGGCACCTATAGTTCTAGCTACTTGGGAGGCTGAGACAAGAGAATTGCTTAAGCCCAGGAGTTTGAGGTTGCTGTGAGCTGTGACACCACGGCACTCTACCAAGGGCAACAGAGTAAGACTCTGTCTCAAAAAAACAAAAATATATCCCTCACCCTGTTTATAAAACAGACACAAGTCTCAATAAAGACACAGAAACTAGACAAATAATAGTGAAAATTAAGTGCTAACCAGCAGAAAGATGTGATGTGATAAAAAGAACTGAGTTACAGAAAGGAACAAAACAAAGTCCCTCCCCATGGAATTTATAATCTAGTAAGAGACGTTTATAATATAGTAGTAGCCAATCAACGCATAAATATGCTAAAATGTATGTGTGTGTGTGCATGTAGGTGTGTATATATACATACATATATACACACCCATACATCAGTACTGATGGAAAGTGCTGTGGAGAAAATTAAAGATAGGAAATATGCCAGGGTTGACTATGGGGATATTACATAGAGTGAACAGTGAGGTCCTCTTTACTAACATAATGAAATTTGAGCAGAGAGGTTAATGAAATGAGGGAGTAAGATATGAACATATCTGGGTCAGAACATTCCAGGCAGAGAAAACAGTGCAAAGGTCCTGAGGCAGGGAACATACTCATGTGTTCAAGTGTTAGCCGTGGAGCCCAGGTGCAGTGGCTCACAGCAGTAATCCCAGCATTTTGGGAGGTCAAGGCAGGAGGAAGCCTTGAGCTCAGGAGCTCGAGACCAGCCTGAGCAAGAGGGAGACCCCATCTCAACAAAAAATAGAAAAACTAGCCGGGTGTAGTGGTGGGTGCCTGTCATCTCAGCTACTAAGGAGGCTGAGGATTGCTTGAGCCCAAGAGTTTGAGCTTGCCATGAGCTATGATGCCATGGCACTCTACAAAGGGTGACAGAATGAGACTCTGTCTCAAAAAAAGAAAAAAAAAAAAAAAGAGGATCAGCACTGAGGGCGGAGTAAGGTGGGAGAGTGCAGGAGAGAAGATCAAGTAGGAATCAACGGAAGGTCTGGAGCAGATATATGACAGTTTGACTTCAATTGTTTAAATAATGTTTTTTTTAGGTTCGGCGCCTGTGGCTCAACGGGCTAAGGCGCCAGCCACGTACACCTGAGCTGGCGGGTTCAAATCCAGCCTGGGTCCGCCAAACAACAATGATGGCTGCAACCAAAAAATGGCCGGGTGTTGTGGCGGGCGCCTGCAGTCCCAGCTACTTGGGAGGCAGAGGCAAAAGACTTTCTTGAGCCCACGAATTGGAGGTTGCTGTGAGCGTGATGCCACAGCACTCTACCCAGGGTGACAGCTTGAAGCTCTGTCTCAAAAAAAAAAAAAAAATAAGTTCTTTTAAATTTTTGAATAATTTTGGATTTATAGAAAAGTTGCAAAGATAGTAAATAGAGTTCCCGTATAAATTTATCCAGTTTCCCTCAACATTACACATTACCATGGTATCTTTGTCAAAACTAAAAAGGCAACACCGTTATAATTTGTCCCTTAGTATCAATTAAAGATTTTATTCAGACTTCACCAGTTTTTCCACTAATGGTCTTTTGATGTTTCAGGATTTAATTTCAGATACCACATCATGTTTGGCTGGCTTCTATTTTAGCAGGATCATCTTGGCTGCTACATATTGATAGAAGACTGATTAGGAAGTTGTTACATTAGTGCAGGCAAAAGATAATAGTGGCTCGGACTAGGTAGATTGTGTGTTAGAGGTGAGATTGTGAAAAGTGGTCGAATTCTGGAAGAATTTGAAGGCAGAGGTAATAAGATTTGCAAAGGATTGATTTGTAAGAGAAAGAGAGGAGTCAATCATGACTCCAAAGATTTTGGCCTAAACAGCTAGATAGATGGAATAGCTATTGACTGACATGGGTGAGGCTGACAAAGGAGGACTGGTACGGGTCTGGAAATCAGGAGTTTGCATGTGGACACACTAAGCTGGAGTTGCCTATTGAACATCCAACTGGAAAGGTCAAGTAGGTTGTCAGACACATGAGTCTGGATTTCAGGGGGAAGGCTGGCTGGAAACAAACTTGGGAGCCATATGATTATAACTAGTATTCAAAATTATTAGGCTGGATGAGATCATGAAGAAAGTGAATGAAGGTAGAAAAGAGAAGAGGTCTGAGGATTTAGCCTTGGACTGCAGAAGAAGCTGAGAAGATAAGGAGAAAGGAAAGGAGACTAAGGAGGGATGACCCCTGGAACAGGTAGAGAGGCTAACGAGAGGGATCTCAGATGTCCAGAAAACAACTGTGGAAAGTGCAGTTAACAGAGCCAGTGGATGAGGACTGAGAATTAATTGTTGGATTTGGCAATGATGAGGGCCTTGGTGATGTTCATAAGAATAATGCTGGAGTGGTGAGGTGAGAGTGGGTTCAAGAGAAAATGAGAATCCTGCCCTCTGGGATGCTAAGGCGAGCTGATTGCTTAAGCTTGTGAGTTGGAGAGCAGCCTGAGCAAGAGTGAGACCCCGTCTCTACTAAAAATGAAAAACTGAGGCAGACGATCACTTGGGCCCAAGAGTTCAAGGTTGTTGTGAGCTATAACGCACTCTACCCAGAATGACAGAGTGAGATTCCACCTAAAAAAAAAAAAAAAGAAAGAAAGAAAAGAAAGAGAGAGAAAAATGAGACGAGGTGATGACATCAGAGATAGACTAATATTTTTGAAGTTTTCAGTAAAGAAGAGCAGAAACATGAAGCTAGAAGAGAATATAGGATGGGTGGAGGTTATATGTTTATTTTAAGATGGGAGAGAGGTTGATGACAATGATCCCATAGACACAAGCAAAATGATGTGAATCAGAAGAAATGGAGAGCCCTATAGTTACGCAGGTGAGAAGGGATGGGAACTAGTGTCCAGGCGGAGCGGTTCATCTAGGTAAAAACATAGGTGGTTCATCTATAGTAACAGTGGGCTTGAAAAAATATAGAGAGACAGATGCGTGTAGGCAGTGGAGGTATGTGGAAATTCTCTCCAATTGCTTCTATTTTCTTCATGAAGTTGAAAGCAAGACTATCAGCAGAATGAGCAGAAAGGAGAAGGGGGTGGAGATTGGAGGAGAGAAGAGAATAAAATAGTTGTCAAGGTGGGTGGGAGAGTGTACAGAGCCAAGGAAATGCAACAGCATTGGTGGTTAACACAAATAGCATTTGAGGGTCATGAATTTAAGTAAGATTAGTCAGCCTGGAGGTGTGTTTTTTCCAGCCATGCTCAGTTGCTTGGTTGAAGGCGAGATAAGTGGGGTTTTGCCAGATGAATATGGTAGAAGGAAAGAGGAAGAGAAGGAAGTTAAAAGTATATGCACAGGACTGATTATAATGATGGATCATAGAATCAAGGCTGGATAATGAGGAAAGGTGGATGTGATGGCGATAGTCCAGTGGAAAGGAGGTAGGATCAATGGAAGAGAGACAGAGGCTGACTAGTTCCCAGTAGATACAGTGCCTAAGGCTCGCAGTACTTTTAGGGGCCCACAAAGTGTTTTTATTTTCACTTATTTTAAAATCAGAAGACAAAATGAGTATAATAAAAATGACTATGTAATAATGAGTCCAGCCTGGATTATATTCATCTTTATGCCCATGCAATAACATTTTTTGTCATACAATATAATTTTTAATATTCTCTTATAAAGGAAGGGGTTCATGAAGGTGAAATGCTTAGGGTCCATGAAAGTTGTAATATGGCCCTTATGAGAGATACCAGTGGGGTAGTAAAATTGTTTGAGCTGAGTTACTAGAGGGCATGGCTGAAAAGACAGGAGTTGGTAATAGAAAAGTATAAAACTGTGGCTCGGTGGCTGGGGCGTTGGCCATATACACTGGGGCTGGCAGGTTCGGACCCAGCCCAGGCCTGCCGAACAACAATGACAACTGCAACAAGGGGGTGGCCCAGCTTTGTGGTGGGCACCTATGGTCCCAGTTGCTTGGGAGGCCGCGGCAAGAGAATCACTTAAGCCTGAGAGTTTGAGGTTGCAGTAAGCTGTGACGCCCTGGCACTCTACTACTGAGGGTGACAAAATGGGACTCTGTCGCAAACAAACAAACAAAAAAAAAAAGAAAGAAAGAAAGAAAAAGAAAAGTACAATACTTCAAATTGAGATTATGTGAAACTATTGGTAGCAACAAGTTCTAGGTGGGACTGTTCTCGTTAGAGAAGAAGAAATCAAGGAAATAGGAAGCTGATTTTATCAGGTATCTATTACCATATTAACAAACTATCCCAAAATTCTGTAGCTTAAAACCACCATCATTCAACTCCTTATAGTTTGGTGATATGGGCTAGGCTCTGTGGAGCAGTTCTGTTAGTCTTGCCTAGGTTCATTCACGTGGCTGCAGTCATCTAGAAGTTTGATATGTTTGGTCGTTTTTAGCCAGATGCCCTAGTTCTCTTCCATGGGATTTTTCATCTTTGAGCAGGCTAATGGACTTCTTTACATAATGTTGGAAGTGTTCTTAGAGGGCAAACGAGCAAGCTGCAAGTGTCTTGAGACCTAAACTCTAGGAATTCACGCAGTGTCATTTCCACTATATTCTATTAGTCAAAGCAAATTATAAGGCAAGTCCAGTTACAAGGGATTGAGAAATAGACTCTACCTCTTGTTGAGAGGAGTAGCAAAGTCATTGCCAAGAGTCATGTGGGACAGGAAGAAGTGTAGTGGCCATCTTTGCAAGAATCCATCACACTTATTAGAAGAATTAGCTATGGCATACTGAATCATCAAGAATCACCAAGAATTTGAGAGGAGTGAAGAGCCAGGTGCTAAAATCTTCAAAGCATGAGGGGGTCATAAGTGATATCATCTGACGTTATCAAATTCAAAAGCTTCACATATCTTTATTATTTCCTTAGTGAATTTTATTTTATTTTATTTTAGAGACAGTTTCACTCTGTTGCCCTGGGTAGCGTGTCATGGTATCCTTATACCGCACAGCAATCTCAAACTCTTGGGCTCAATCCTCTTGCCCCAGCCTCCCAGTAGCTGAGACTACAGCACCATATGCCCAGATAGTTTTTCTATTTTTAGTAGAGACAGGGTCTCACTCTTCCTTGGGCTGGTCTTGAACTTCTGAGCTCAGGTGATCCACCTACCTCAGCCTCCCAAAGTGCTAGGATTACAGCTGTGAGCCACCGCACCCAGCACTTCAGTGAATTTTAATACATTTCATCAATAGAAAGGAATTTCTCATTTGCTGTGACTTCTTTGACCCAGTCTCTCATCAATTCAGACTTTATTCTAAGGAAGGACCCTAAAACATGGAAAAATCTACATGCATAAATGTGGCACTACTGTTTATCTGGGAGTTGTATCCCCAGTGCCTAGGATGTCTGGCACCTAGTTATGGCACATACGTGCTCAAAAAATATTTATTGAATAAATTTATAGGGACAAAGAAGTAAACACCCTACGTAGCCAATAATCAGGGCTAGGTCAAATAAATTATAGTATATCTCTTTAATGAAATATCACATATCCATTGAAAATTAGGCTTTTGAGGGCTGTCAACATATGAAATGGAGTAAAAAAAGCAGGATACAATATGGTAGGTACACTATGATTATGCCTGTGTAAAAATATCTGCATAGGAAAAAGGGTCATAAAAAAGAGTAATTTTGTTAAGCTAGTAGGAGCATGGGTAATTTATTTTTACTTTATTCTTTTTTTTTACATATATATAATTTTTTAAATTAATTAATTTATTTATTTGGAAGGTGAATGAATGTATCAATGAACGAACAAAGTCCCCTCCAGGGCAAAGTGAATGAATGCATCAATGAATGGACACAGTCGATTCATGGACTTGAGGCCCAGGAAATTCACATGAAACTGACCTAGGCATAGGGAATGGGGGTTCCACATTTAGTCCCAAGAGCAAAGTGAAGGAGGCATCGAGGCACAGGTGACCCCTTAGCAGTTGTCCAGCCTTTTTGGCTATTGGAGCCTACAGTGGGGGTTGGAGTTTCCCCTCCTTGCCAGTCATCAAGCCTGCTGTTTCTTCAGCTGGCTGCTGCAGCACTGACACCGCCAAGGAGGAGGTATTTTTACTTTATTCTAAAAAATATTGTACATGTTCATTGTAGGAAAAAAAGAGTTGATAAGAAAATAAAATCCCTATTATTCTATTATCCAGAGAAAACCATTGCCAATACTGAAGTAGGTTCTGCTTTGTTTCTTTCCCCCCTATTTAACATAACATGTTCTTAGCTTTTGAGGAAACATCTTTAGACTTCAAAAAAGTGACTTTTTTTTTTTTATAGAGACAGAGTCTCACTCTATTGCCCTCGGTAGAGTGCCGTGGCGTCACACAGCTCACAGCAACCTCCGGCTCTTGGGCTTAGGCGATTCTCTTGCCTCAGGCCTCCCTAGTAGCTGGGACTACAGGCGCCCGCCATAACGCCTAGCTATTTTTCTGTTTTGCAATTCACCGAGGCCGGGTTTGAACCCACCACTTTCAGTATATGGAGCCAGCGTCCTACTTGATCAGCCACAGGTGCCGCCCCAAAAAAGTGACTTTTAACACAGTGTTGATGTACCACAATTTATTTACCTTTAGTAATTTTTGGCATTATAGGTTGTTCGCAAGTTTTCACTCAAAAACATTTTTTTTTTTTTTGAGACAGAGCCTCAAGCTGTCACCCTGGATAGAGTGCTGTAGCATCACAGCTCACAGCAACCTCCAATGCCTGGGCTCAAGCGAGTCTCCTGCCTCTGCTTCCCAAGTAGCTGGGACTACAGGCGCCCGCCACAATGCTCGGCCATTTTTTGGTTGCAGCCATCATTGTTGTTTGGTGGGCCGGGGCTGGATTCGAACCCACCAGCTCAGGTGTACATGGCTGGCGCCTTAGCCCGTTAAGCCACAGGAGCTGAGCCCAAAAACATTTTTAAACAAAATAAATGATAGGGTCATGTCATTACTCGAATTTGGAAATCTCTTCAGGGAAGAGGACCAGAGTTGATTGGAAGGCAGCTAGAGAGCTGGCGATTGGTGAAGGTGGGTGTTGTGCCCAAAGGAGACTGCAGGAAAAATGAGTTCAGGGGCTCGGTCCCTGTGGAAATGTCGCAGGGAAACTGCTCTGCACGGAGGCCAGGGACTCCTTCCAATGCTTTGAACTAAAAAAATGGTGAAAATTCGATCTAAAGTATGAAGAGATGGGCGCTGGTATCCCTGACCACTGCCCTCTTGCCCGGCGAAAACTTGCAGGGTGTCTCTGAGCCATTAGCCAGGAAGGGTAAAGAGGCTTGGAGGGGTAGCCTATTCCGAGGCCCCTATATAACCCTCAGTCTGAGATCAGGGTTTGGGCAGTTGAAGATTAGCCTGAGGCCAAGAACGGATGCGTCCGGGTACAGAAGAGGGAGCTTGTGTGTGTGGGGGGGGACACACTTACAGGCTCGGGGCGTTCCTACCCCAGGGAGACTCCCCAGAAGAGGTCACTGGAAGAAATGGGTTGGAAAGACAGGAGGGAGGGAAGAATGATGGGGGGACTGGATTGATGTTTAGATGGGGCTGGGCCGATCCTGGAAGGCTGTATATAGAGGAGAGAAAGAAGCTGAGGGCAGAGAGGCGGAGAAGGGCAGACAATTGAAGCAGGTGATGAAGACTTTACAAGCGGTGTAGGAGTGGGCTGTTGACAGGAGGAGGGCGGAGAGCAAGTGTGCCCTGAGTGTGCATGGGATACATATGAGAAGCGTGATGGGCGGCAGACTGGTGAGAGCACGGGGTGAGGGTGTGGAAAGCCGGGATGCGAGATGGCAGAATAACCGCATCGCACAGCTTTGCCCGGCACTTTACAGTTTGCTCCCCTTTAGACTCCCATAATTTCCTTCTTTCGCTGAAAAAAGAAAGCTTGGCTCGGGGAGGTGTGGTGGCAGCGGAGCGCGGGTGCTAAGTGTGCGCCGTGCGTCGCGGAGGTGGGGGTGGGCGGGCTGCAGGGGGCGGAGGGGGAGGTGCGGACTCCGCCCGCACACGCCGCCCCTGGCAGGGGCCCGAACGCGCTCTAGGAGCTGCCGCCGCCACCGCTCGGGGTCGCCTAGAGCCCCAGATTCCCGAGCGCTCGGCGCGCATGGCAGTCGCCTCGGCGCCCAGCCCCGCGGCCAGCTAGGGGCGGCCCCGCGCCCCCCGCCAGGCCCCTCAGCGGAGCCCGTCGGATCCGGCCTCTTTCTGCGTCCTGGGACGCACCCCCTCCCAGCCAGAGGTGAGGACCTGGAAGACAGGAGCGCTCGGGGCTGGGGACACAGTGGGGATTCCAGGCCCTGCGCCGCCGCTGAGCTGACTGCAGCTGAGATAGGAAAGGGGACGTGGGAGCGAGCGGGGTGTCGGAGATGGGAGGCGGAGACTGCTGGCTGCCTGGAACCGTCCCTCCCTCCGGCCCCCGCGTCCCCTACGTGCTCGAGGCCTCTCTCTGCGCTGTCCCCATTCCGCAGACCCTTTTGCCCCAACTGCAATCCAGCCCCAGCCATTCCCGCGCCCCGGTCTCGGTTTTGCGTTGCTCATCCTTCACCGCCTTGTCACAGACCCCGCTCCCCGGTTCCTGCCTCGTCTCCTTGCTTGCCATCCTTTCCCCACCTCTACCTCCCGCTGTCCTCATCGCTTCTTTCGTCCCGGCGCCCCTCTCTCTCCTCGGCTCCTGTAGGTTGAAACCAGTATCCGTGCCGCTATCTCCGTTCTGGGCCACCTCCCCGCCCGTGCTGTCCCACAGGTGTCCACACGTCTGGCTGTCCATCCGTCCGTCCCTCCTGGGGCCGGCGCTGACCATGCCCAGCGGCTGCCGCTGCCTACATCTCGTGTACCTGTTGTGCATCTTGGGGGCACCCGATCAGCGTGTCCGAGGTGAGAGCGCCCCTGGGCTCCAGTCGCGGCCCTGTCCAGCAGTCATCGCTTGCACGTTGACCTCTGCTGGCCAGAGACGGCACTGCAATCGCTCCGACCGGCGGGGCGAGCAAGACCTAGGTCGCCTGTGGAAGAAGATGGGTCTACTCTACCTTGCCCTGTCTGAGCTGAGTCCACCCAATTATTGGAACCCCAATCTTTTCTCAAGTCCCTCAAGACCCCTCCCACATTAATCTCTTGCAGCCGATGACTGCAGCTCCCACTGTGACCTGGCCCATGGCTGCTGTGCACCTGATGGCTCTTGCAGGTACCTATACTGACCACATGCCCCAAACTCTTTGCTTCCCATTTCCCATCCCTTCACACACACCCACAACTAGACCAAGCCCCAGAACAGAGTGTGACGGGCTTAAGACCCTACTATTCATGCCCCATCACAAGTATAGCAGATGAGCCAGCTCCCCCACATCTCTGCTCCCCTCCTTTACCCCATTCCCCTTGGCTTGGCTTCTTGCTTCTCCTAGTCTCTATCTCCCCGCTCCTTTACTCTCTCAAGTTTGATGCAAGGTTCTGAAAAATAGCTTCTCAGAATACCAGGAGAGAAATCTGAAGTTTGAGAGAGTTTGGAGATTGGGTACCATGAGGACAAGGGGAGATAAAGGACAAATATGAAGAGAAGAAATGGTTTAGCCTAGAGAAGAAATGCTGCAGCGGGAGAAGCACTCGTGATGAAAGAGGATTTTCCTTGAAGAATTTGAATAAATTGGCTCACTCGGTGGAGGTTGGGCAAATTCTTTAGCGAGAGGAAAGTATTTGGACATAAGGAAATGAGTTGACAGGGTGGGTGCTCAGTTGGCTGGAAGTTTTTGAGACTTTACATTCCTTGAAGGGCTTTAAAAAAACAGGTTAGGTGTTTGTCCTGGAATAATCCTGATAACCTTTCAAGGTCACTCTTTTTAGAATGTTTATGAACACCCAAGACATGCCAGGAGTGGTATTGGAGTACTTGTACACTTTATCTTATTTATTTTTTTGTAGAGACAGAGTCTCACTCTATTGGCCTCGCTCACAGCAACCTCCAACTCCTGGGCTTAGGCGATTCTTTTGCCTCAGCCTCCTAAGTAGCTGGGACAACAGGCGCCCGCCACAACGCCCGGCTATTTTTTTGTTTTGCAGTTCAGCTGAGGCTGGGTTTTAACCCGCCACCTTCGGTATATGGGGCAGGCACCCCACTCGCTGAGCCACAGGCACCGCCCGACTTTATCTTATTTCTTCCTTAACACTCCCCTGTGAGGTTTACCCACAATTCGCAGATGAGAAATTGGAGGCTCAGAAAGGTTAGACAAAGTACAGAACTGGGTGTGAGGATTTGATTCCATATGTATGTTTCCTATAACCCTGCACAACCCTTCACCTACCTGGGGTGGGTCTGCTTTCCCTTAGTGGCTGTCACGTCTTCCTGGTTTCTAGGAGCCCTGGTCCTGGTCCTCCACTACCTCACATTGTCCCACCCAGACCCCTGACCCTGTGCTTCTTCCTACCAGGTGTGACCCAGGCTGGGAGGGGCTGCATTGTGAGCGCTGTGTGAAGATGCCTGGCTGCCAACACGGTACCTGCCACCAGCCTTGGCAGTGCATCTGCCACAGTGGCTGGGCTGGAAAATTCTGTGACAAAGGTATAGGGGGAAAATGGGTAGCTATTGGCTGGGGACCCCATGTATCTTGGGAAAACATCCATCAAATTTATTAGGTGCCTTTTGTGTCCTGGTCAAATCCTCAAGTGCATAGAATTTTATCCTTTTTTATTTATCTTTATTTAGAGACAGGGTCTTGCTCTGTTGCCCAGAGTGCAGTGATGTGATCATAGCTCACTATGGCCTGAAATTTCTGGGCTCAAACGATCCTTCCTCCTCAGTCTTCCAAACAGCTGGGAATACAGGCACAAGCTACCATATCCAGCTAATATTTATTTATGACAGAGTATTACTTTGTTGCCTTTGGTAGAGTGCTGTGGTGTCAAAGCTCACAACAACCTCAAACTCCTGGGCTTAAGTGATTCTCTTGCCTCTGCCTCACAAGTAGCTGGGACAATGCCTGGCTATTTTTAGAGATGAGGTCTTGTTCCGGCTCAGGCTGGTCTTGAACTTGTAAGCTTAGGCAATCCACCTGCCTCAGCCTCCCAATGCTGGGATTACAGGAGTGAGCCACCATGGCCAGCCTATACCCAGCTAATTCTTAAAATTTTTTTGTAGAGATGGAGGTCTCACTATGTTGTTCAGGCTAGTCTTGAACTCCTGGCCTCATGCAATCCTTCCACCTCAGCTTCCCAGAGTTCTGGGATTACAGGTATGAGCCACTGTGCCAGGCTTTTTTTTTTTGAGATGGAGTCTCAAGCTGTCCCCCTGGGTAGAGTGCCTGGTGTCATAGCTCCCAGCAACCTCCAACTCAGCTCAAGCAATTCTCTTGCCTCAGTTTTTATATTTTTAGTAGAGATGGGGTTTCCCTTTTACTCAGGCTGCTCTTGAACTCGTGAGCTCAAGCAACCCACCTGCCTCTGCCTCCCAGAGTGCTAGGATTATAAGCACGAGCCACCGTGCCTGGCCCAGTCCTCCTTTTTGATTTTGTAACTATCCATTGTCTGAATAGATTCTTGACATGAACCACATGGGATAGGAAAGATAGCTACTAAAAATTATACTCATTTTATAGTTCAGGAAACTGAGATCCATAGGACAGCTATAACTTGACCAAAGTCAGTTGGAGATAGCAGAGCCAGGGCCAGGAGTCTCTTGATTCTACCACCATTCCAGTCTGGGATGGGTTCCAAGTATAAGCCACACTCAAAAGAGCCTTGGGCCTGGAAGGTCTGGTCAATGGGCCTGGGCAGGTCTAGGGACCAGATGTGAGGCCTTCCCTCTCTTTTCCAGATGAACACATCTGTACTACACAGTCCCCCTGCCAGAATGGAGGCCAGTGCATATATGATGGGGGTGGTGAGTACCGCTGTGTGTGCCTACCAGGCTTTCACGGGCACAACTGCGAGCGCAAGGCTGGACCCTGCGAACAGGCAGGGTGAGTGCTGGGCCCGTGGGATGAGTGGGAAGTTAGACCAGAATCTGGCAACAGGATGAGGAAAAGAGGCAGGAGAGAGAGTGGAGGAGTCAGACCCACATGGGGGCACCCTGAGATAAAACCCCAACATACCAAGTTCAGGGTTCCTCAACTTTTACTTTCTGAACCATTTCTTCAATGGAAACAATAATCTATAGGTGCTAGAGGTGTTGCAGATATATGTGGGACTGCTCTAGTTGTGGAGGGTGGGTGTGGGGAGATCAAGAGGCCTAGGACTCCCCTCATCTCCGACAAACACTGGCACACAGCCTTTGAAGATGTACCACAAGCAGCCTTAAGATTCATCATATGGATGAGGAAACAGCCCTGTAGGGCTGGACTTGTCCTCATTTCCGCTTCAGGCCCATAGGCCTGTGAGGATAATAATAGCACACTTATCCTGAGCCCTGCCTTTGACCAGACCCTCTGCTAATTGCTTGACATTGGATTATCTTATTTAACCCTCACAATCTGGGAAGCTGGGTACTATTTTCATCCTCACTTTTAAACTAAGTATTTAAGGCTCAGAGAGTGGTGCAAGGTGACACAGATCATAGGGGGAGGGGCAGTGGTTAGGATGCTGACCTAGTTTACCCTGGAGATGTCACTAAGTTTGTATCACTGTCCTTTCCTGTCCCCACCCCAGCTCCCCATGCCGGAATGGTGGGCAGTGCCAGGATGACCAGGGCTTTGCCCTCAACTTCACATGCCGCTGCTTGGCAGGCTTTGTGGGTGACCGCTGTGAGGTGAATGTAGATGACTGCCTGATGCGGCCTTGTGCTAACGGTGCCACCTGCCTTGATGGCATAAATCGCTTCTCCTGCCTCTGCCCAGAGGGCTTTGCTGGACGCTTCTGCACCATCAACCTGGATGACTGTGCCAGCCACCCATGCCAGAGAGGGGCCCGCTGTCGGGACCGTGTCCATGACTTTGACTGTCTCTGTCCCAGTGGTTATGGTGGCAAGACTTGTGAGCTTGTCTTACCCATCCCAAACCTTGCCACCACAGTGGACACCCCCCTAAGGCCCACTTTGGCTGTAGTGGTACCTGCCACAAAGCCAGCCCCCCACAGTGCAGGGGCCGGTCTACTGAGGATCTCAGTGAAGGAGGTGGTACGGAGGCAAGAAGCTGGGCTGGGTGAGCCTAGCCTGGTGGCCCTGGTGGTATTTGGGGCCCTCACTGCAGCCCTGGTCCTGGCCACTGTGTTGCTGATCCTGAGGGCCTGGCGCCGGGGTATCTGCCCTGCAGGACCCTGTTGCTACCCTGCCCCACACTATGCTCCAGCTTGCCAGGACCAGGAGTGTCAGGTTAGCATGCTGCCAGCAGGGCTCCCCTTGCCACCTGATCTGCCGCCTGAGCCTGGAAAGACTACAGCACTGTGATGTGGGGGGTGCTTTCCTGCCCCCTTCCCTCAGACTGGAGTGGTCCTTTCTTATCACCCCTCAGCTTGGGTATACACACTGAGGGGAACTTAGCCTCACACCAGAAATATTATTTTTTTAATAGACAGAATGTAAGATGGGAATTTTATCAAATAAAACTATGAAAATGCAAGTGAGCTCCTATGTCAGAAAAACCCACCTAGGGTCCCAGATGTAAGAGAGTCAGAGCATAGGCCTGGTTCTGGGGAAACTTTGGGGCTCTGCCCACCAGGATGTTTTCAAAGAGTAACCCAGGGAGGGCGGCACCTGTGGCTCAAAGGAGTAGAGTACCAGCCCCATATTCCTGAGGTGGCGGGTTCAAACCCAGCCCCGGCCAAAAACTGCAAAAAAAAGTAACCCAGGATACCCTTTTCTCCTCTGAGAAAGTGAGGGAGAGGTAGAGCCACAGAGGAGAATGTAAACAAGTACCTAGTACCTCTGCCCAACCCAGCTGTGAAGGGAAAACCCTGGGGGTGTGTGTGGGGAATCAGATTCAGGGCCCTCAGGGCAAGGAATAGGCTCCCTGCTGGCTGCTCTGCAGCAGCTGCTGGAACAGTGAGTGGGGCTGGTTGCGTAGGGCAGCAGGGGAGTCCAGCTCCACGACCTTTCCCATGTGCAGCACCAGCACCCGGTCAGAGTTCAGGATCGTGTTGAGCCTGTGTGGGAGAAGTAGGTGAGTGGGGGGTGAGGTTGGGTTAGGGGACAATGCCCTAAAGGAGAATGATGACCTGCTTTGCCTCCTCTCCCCTCAGATCAGCACAGGTCTGTCACGCAGGCTTTGACCCTTGGCTCTGGGCTAGGGAAGGGACTGCAGCCGTCCCTCAGATAATGTGCTATAAAAGGCCAGGTAGTACCTGAAAAGGATCAGCTGAATTCATGGGGCAAGGGGTCCTCTCTAGGGCTCTGACTCTTGGGGTCCCTGATTAGACTGTCACTTTGGACATCTGCATACCTATGGGCAATAGTCAGTACTGTCTTGTTGGCAAAGCGTTTGCAGATGGTCTGCTGGATCAGCTGGTCTGTTTTCTGGTCCACACTTGCTGTGGCCTCGTCAATACACAGGATCTGGAAGAGGGGGAGAGAGTAGGGGATCAGGAGGAGAGGTTGTAGGGTGGGCTGGGACTGACATGGGCCCAAACATCAGGCCCCCCTACAGCTCCCCAGCTCCAGCTCTGAAAGGAAAACAAACTTGGTTCTCTGAAACTTCTCCCCAACCCCACCTTCCCACCCTCTTGAAGCACCCTTCTCTGCTTACCTTGGCATCTGTGAGGAGAGCCCTGGTCAGACACAGTAGCTGCCTCTGCCCTAGAGACAAGTTCCGGCCCCCCTCGCCTAGCTCACCATCCAGACCACCTGCAAGGACCACATCTTCAACGCATGGTCCAGGCCTCTCCCTGATCCCTCCTGGCTCTAGGGTCAGGGACCAGCACTCACCCATGGATACAATCACCTCACTCAGGTGGCACTGCTCCAGGGCCTGCCACAAGGCCCTGTCCTCATGTAGGCCTTGTGGGTCCAGGTTTTCCCGAACTGTCCCACTGAACAGAAAAGGCTCTTGGGGGATGATGGCCAGCTGGGATCTGGGGCAACAATGACATGGGGTTCCAGGCTGGAGATGTGCCCACTTCTGCTCCTAGCAGTTTTTAGCTATCGGACTAGCACCTCCAGGTCAGCTGGGGATGAGACCTGGACATAACCCCCTCTCTGCTCCTCACTTGACCCCCCACCAAATGACCAGTCAGCTGTGTATCTAGGATTGTGCTGGTGCTATTAACCAAAGAAACCAAAGCCCTAGACTCTGTCCCTAAGGAGCTTACATCTTGGTGAGGTACAAAAACCCAGAGAAAATAAATGGGCTAAACTGTGTGTCATTGACTCCAGGGACAGCAGTGGCTGGGCAGGGAATGACTAGACGGCTAAATGGGTATGGGTAACTTCAAGACTGGAGTGAGCCTGGAATCAGATCCTGAGGAGCTTTATGATCAAGTTATAGGTAAGGCCATCACAGCTTAGAAGAGAAGGCAGATGACATAGGTCAGGACTTGGGGTCATTCTCATGTCCAGGGCTTTAGGACACAGGTTTCTTATCTTTTTCATGTCATTGAATCCTGAGAAAATGACACTAGGTTAACCTGGGAGTAGGAGTGCAGGGGATGCATAGCTCCAGATGAGGCCACCTGTGCTTAGGGGCAACTGGCCCAGGTCTCAAAACTTAGGCATGCTATCCCAAGGCATAGTACCTCAGAGATTCTGATTTGTTTATTTTTTGTTGCAGTTTGGATGGGGCTGGGTTGGAACTTGCCACCTTCGGTATATGGGGCCGGCACCCTACTCACTGAGCTACAGGTGCTGCCGAAAAATTCTGATTTGGAAGGCAGCAACTATGCCCCAGAGTAGGGAGTGTACACTGAGAAATACAAGAAAGATGAAGCTGGAAAGGTGGCCTGGGTCAGAATGAGGAAGACCTTGAGACCACCAGCTGTGACTCTGCACCTGAGCACTAGGAGTTTGCTATCTTCACTTGCTTATCCTATCTCCCGTCTCAGGTCCTATCAGCCCTGGCTGCCCCAAATCTATTTTTTTTTTTTTTTTTTTTGAGACAGTGTAACTTTGTTGCCCTTAATAAAGTTCCATGGCGTCACAGTTAAAAGCAACCTCAAACTCTTGGGCTTAAGTGACTGTCTTGCCTCAGCCTTCCAAGTAGCTGGGTCTACAAGCACATGGCACAATGCCTGGCTACTTTTTTGTTGCAGTTGTCATTGGTGTTTAGCTGGCCCGGGCTGGGTTCAAACCTGCCAGCGTTGGTGCATGTGGCTGGCACCGTAACCACTGTGCTACGGGTGCTGAGCCACTGCCCCGAATCTATATAAAGCCTTTCTAGCTGTGCCCTCCTCCAAGTCCTAGTAATTCTGGTTCCCCAATTCCCTCATCTCTGACTTCCTCCCCCCTCTTCCTACCTGAGCTCAGGCAGCTCCAGCTGGCTGGTGTCCACACCATCCAGTAGCACTTGTCCGGAAGTGGGCTCCAGCAGACGGAAAAGCACCAACAATAGGGAAGACTTGCCAGAGCCCGTGCGGCCAACGATGCCCAACTTCTCTCCAGGCTGCACGCAGAAAGTCACTCCATCCAAGGCATTAGGAAGCCCTGGTCGGTATGCCAATACCACATCCTGGAACTCCACACTGCCCTGGGTCAGCCAGCCAGTGCCCAGCTGGTAGGGTCCATGGGTGGAAGACAGAGGGAGATGAGTGAGATAAGGAGTGATGGTGAGGAGGAGAAATGGATAGTATGAGAAGAAAGATAGCGGAATGAAGAGCGATGCAGAGGAAGGGGCATAGTAAAGAATGGTAGTGACCACTTGGAGAGGCTAAAGAGCTAGAAAGATGAATGAAAGCAAAAACAAAGGAACTAGGAAGAGACTTGCGCCTTCAGGAGGGCCCTTAAGGGCTCTGGCCTGAGCTGGGGGTACAAGCTCACCTCCAGTGGCTGGCCCTGGGGCTCCTGAGGCAGGTCACAGGAGTACTCCTCCAGCCGCTCAACGCTCACCAGCATGGCTTCAGTCTGTGTGAAGCTACTCACCAGGCCTGAGAGCAGGCCTGTCAAGGACAGGGCATAAGACAGCGACAGGCCCACCAGTCCTGAGGGAGAGGAACACTAGCTGCTGGGGGAGCCTGGACACTGTGACATATGTTGGAGGCGGGGGCAGGTCAGAAAAATCCCAAGCTGTGGATTGTGGGCTTTAGAGGCGGCAGTGGAGAAGTGCCCTAGGCCAGGGGCACAGGAGGCTGATGCAAAGTAGTAGAATAGGCCTGGAGAAGCTTGGAGGGAGGCAGGTGGAAGACTGAAGGCCTGGGCAGGGTGATGAGGATGGGGATGGGACCAAGGAAGAGACTGAGATCAGAAACTCAGAACACTCATTCTGGTCCTAGAGCAGCTACCACCTGACAAGTCATTCCTGGAGACTATCCTCAACCCTAAACTGAGAGGGATGATGATTATTATGAAATAACCTCACAAAGAACCCTGGGTGGAAGGTGAAAAAGTTGGGGAAACAGTACAGTGAAGGGTATAAGGTGGGAGTTGGAATAACTTGCTCCTGAGGTAAGGGTGAAGGGTCCCAGGGTGGCACCTGGGTTGGCGAGGCCCTGCTGGTGCTGCACCAGGGCAATGCCTGCAATGGCACTGACCACTGCTGCCCCTATGAGCTGTAGCCGAATGTCCAGCCACTGCATTGCGGCACTGGCAGCAAACTGACACCTCTGGTTTAGCTCAAGGAGTCGCTGGTTCTCTTCTTCAAACCTGGGAAAGGCCAGGAGGGAGGTAAGGCCACTCTACCCAGACCCACCCAGACTCCTTCACTATAGAACGCCTCTTTCTTGGAAGCTGTATATACACCCATAGGCCTCATTCACGAACACAGAGATGTCAATGTGCTCTTTCAAAGGGGGTCAACTCTGTTTCACTATCTCCTCCCTCTGTTGTTTTTCTCTTTCCCCTAATGTCCTCACCTACTCTGCTTCTACTCTAGGATTGAACCCTGTACTCCACATGCCCTTTCTCCTGCCAGCACCTCATCCCCTGAGTTCTGGATGGGAGGGAAAGACATCACATACCTATAGGTGGCCCCAGTGGCTCGGAGCACAGGGAGGCCAGCCAAAGTGTCAGCTAGGTGGGTATAGAGTGGAGACAGGGTGAGGCTGCCCAGACGCCGCAGCTCCCGAGAGGAGGCCCTGTAGTGGCATTGCACGCGATAGTAGATGACACTCAAAGGTGGCAGCAGCAGCAGCAGCCAGGGCAGGCCAAAACCCAACACAGCCAGGAGGCCCAGCAGGCCTGCCATGTTGGCCAGGAGGATGTTGAGGATGAAGGGCAGGCTGTCATCCACACAGGCCACGTCAGAGGAGAAGCGGTTGAGGACCCGGCCCGTGGGCGTGGCATCAAAGAAAGTCACTGGTGTCTAGAAGAGAGGGGTGGTTGGACAAGAGCAGGGTCTGGCAACAGGGGTAGTGAACAGTCCTGGGGTGATCAACCCACGGTAGAGAGTAGGAAAGGGCTAAAGAGTTCCCAGAGTTTGGGGTCAGAAAAGAGGGGCTGGTGGAACTTGGAAGAGTATCCCAGGGTGGGAGAGTTGACAGAGACTCTCATCCCTCTGGCCAGTGGTAACTTGCAAAATGCTATGCTGGTCATTCCTCTCTCTCTGGGCTAGATATGCCTATTACCCTTTTACAGGCAGAGAGCTCACTCTCTCAGAAGATGGAGATGTCTGGCCAGTAAGTGAAATTTAGTTAATGTCAGGAGGAACATTCTGATTGCCCGTGGCTGGACAGAGTGGCGATACTATTGGTCAAAGTCAGTATCATCTCATGGTTAAGAGCTCAACATCTGGGGTCAGAATGAAACTTGAATTCCAGCTTTGCTACTTGGTGCATGTGAGACCCCAGGCAAGGGGCAAAGTCCCCTATTTCTCATCTGAAAAATGGAGATAATAATGGAACTGCACTTCATAAGGTTGTTAGTAGGATTAAACACCAGAAATACTGCAGTCTATTGCTTAGCAAAGTCTGCCTAGAATGAAGTAAGTGCTCAACCATTGCTACCTATTTGGACTACTATTTGGAGTCTGAAAGACAACCCCTTCTCTTCTGCTTCCCTGTCCTCTGTCTTTATTTTGGGAACTAAGTAAGCAAGAGACTAGGTAAAATTACTTTCTGAAGCACCTCCTAATGCCAGCTTATAGAAATTAATTCCTTCATAGCATGAAGATGTCTCCTGGGATCCTGGAGGAGAGGCAGAACAGTGGCAATGGCTCTCTGACAGTCAGTGGAAAGCCCCATATGATGCTGAGTTTACAGACTGGCTCTCCACAGAACTGGCTGTGGCCGAAAACTAACACAAAAAGGACTTTGTAATAATAACAGCATTTTTTCTTTGAGACAGTCTTACTAAGTCACCCTTGGTAGAGTGCTGTGGCATCACAGCTCACAGCAACCTCAAACTCTTGGGCTTAAGTAATTCTCTTGCCTCAGCCTTCCAAGTAGCTGGGACTACAGGCACCCGCCACAACACCTGGTTGTAATAAAATTTTATAATAACTGTCAAGTAAGCCCTTAGTGTGTGCCAAGCACTATCCTAAGTACTTTCCATGTGCTAATTGGTTTAATCCTCATAATAAGTATGTTGGGTAAGCAAAAGATTACATATATACAGAGTAACAGGGATAGGTCTTAGAAACAGTCCTACAGCCGGGCATGGTGGCTCACACCTGTAATCCTAGCACTTTGGGAGGCCAAGGCAAGTGGATTGCCTGAGCTCACCGGTTCAAGACCAGCCTCAGTCAGAGCGACCCCACCTCTAAAAATAGCTGAGCATGGTGGCAGGTGCCTGTAGACCCAGCTACTCAGGAGACTGAGGCAAGAGAATAGCTTGAGCCCAAGAGTTTGAGGTTACTGTGAGCTATGACACCACAGTGCTCTTCCAAGGGCAACAAAGTGAGACTTTGTCTCAAAAAAAAAAAAAAAAAGAAAGAAAAGAAATAGTCCTACATAAAACTGTAAGAAACAGAATGTGAGATCTAATGCAATATCATTTACATAAGTTAAAAATACATGCACACAAAATAGGCCTTTTGCAAAAAGACAAAAAGATACATACCAAACACACTTAGAATGGCTGGTTATCAAGGAAGTGAAGAGAGATGGAAATAGGGTATGGTGATAAAGGGGGATGGATAAAGAAATAAAACAGAAAAGGGGCCTTGCACGAACTAAGGAGTCAAAGCTAAAGTAACTCTGAGGTAGATTCTCTTACTGCCCTGTTTTACGGATGAGGAAACTACAACCCAGGCAGCCACTCTGGTCTGCAGCCCCTCTGGGTTTCAGAGCTTGTCACATGCTGTACCCACCCTGAAGACTAGGGATGGAGGTGAGCCAAAGTATTGGGAGAACATTCTGCAGGGCCAAGGTTGGGCTCCCCCACTCCTGCCCCCCATCCTCTCACCATAAGGACTCGATGCAGCAGGCGACGATGTAGGGTGGCAGCTGCTTGGAGAATGCCTGCTGCAAAGAACACTGCCCGGAGTAGGGTGCAGAGGGAGTTGACACCAGCGATGGTCGCATACACAGTGAGGTAGAAATGGATGTCTGAGGAGCCATTGCGGGCTGCTTTGGGCAGTGGGAACACTGGGGCGCTGGGTGATGGGGAGGAGGCTGTGGGTAACCGAAAGTAGGACCACTGGGAGGTCCTTCATCCTCCCCCTTCTACCTCTCCCCACTCTCCAGGAAACACAGCCCCTGGAATACCAGCCACAGCCCTCAGTCCCTGCCTGACAACCACACACCAACCACTACTTTTGCAAAAGTAGCACCAGGCTTACTCCCAGCTCAAGCCACTCACTAGAGGCTTCGGGAGAAGAGGAACAGCTGCGGAGAGAAGAACCCTGTGGAACCTGGGCTGGTGGAGGCTAGTGCCTCCTGGGAGCTGTTCTTGGCTGCCTTCAGCTGAGAGATCCAGTGGGAGAGCCACCAGTCAGCAGTGTTCCGCGTGGCTGAGTGTGGACAGGAAGAAAAAAGCTGTGAGAGAGACTCCTTCATTCTATATAAATACAGCCTCCCCTCCCCTTTCTCTTCCCTGAACTCTGGTTTGGACCCTTCTTCATCCTTCTGGCCCCTCAACCTTGCACCATCCCATATCCTCCTAAGTGTACTTTCCTAGGCCTCCACCCTTCTCCTGGGGAGGGCATTATCTCAAATTTGTGGAATGGGAGCTAACCTGAGGGTAAGAACAGAAGATGGCTACTGAGTGCAGCCTCTGGGCACTGGGCCTCTCTTAGAATCCTGGGGCGCGGGGCTTCTTTTTGTCCCAGCTGTTACCCATGCTTGATGAGTCGCTGGGGTTTGTAATTAGTACAAGGGGATGGGCACCTGGACAACCTGGTGGGATTTGTGGGTAGATTCTCACCTTGCATGAGGAGCAGAGAGAAGAGGATGGCTAGAGCTAGGCCCTGGCCCATGGCCCTCCAGTATGCCCGGTACACATGCAAGGCCACAGCGCCCTCCTTCTTGCTTTCTTCCTGCAGCAGGCGGCCTGATGTGCCCAGCTCCACCTCCAGCCCCTCCTTTATTTTCTCTGGGTTCTGTACTGACTGGGCTATAGCTGTTAAGAATCAGGAAGGGCATGGAGGAATTAAGCTTATAGGATGCCAGTTAAAAATCAGTTTCAGAGAAGCAGGCTAGCTTTGTTAAAAACAAACAAACAACAACCCCAAACACAACAAAACCTATAGTGTGGCAGTGACAAGCAAGCATTTTCCACCCACCTATGGGCCATACCTGAGTCAGACTCTTGTCCATTCTCAGCCTGGGCTTTGGGGACTGCTTGCACCAATGGCAGAATCTCAGAGGGAGGCCCTGGAAGGTAGAAGGGGAGAATAAAAGGGGGCTATTCTGGGTCTATCCCATGCCTTTCTAAAAGCATGTGCAGAGCCCACCTCCCATTCTCTTTGGCACTCCTCTCTAACCCACCCTAGTAGTATCCTGCCCTGAATCCCTCAGACTGTGAACAGCACTCATTAAGTCCATCCCTCTGCATGTGGATTTCAACCAGCAGAGAAGGACAAACACCCACCCCTAGGAGAACAGCCATCGCTGCGTGTGAGTACCCTGTGTAGGGTACCCTCTCATCACTGCCAAGATTCTCCTATGCATCACCCAGTTCCCAGCATCTGAATTTCCTACTTCTAGTTCTCAAGTTCCAGTGAACTTGCAGGTGCTCATGTACCCTCTGCATAATAATCCTTCAGAGTTTTTTGTTTGTTTTACAAAAGAATTGTTCTAAACCTCACTGCTTTCTCTTCTCTGAGAACTTCAGATTGTTCTCAGAGATCCTGGGCCTCTAAGTTCCCAAGAGCACTCAGTCACAAAGTCCATGAGTCCCAAATATGTTAGCTGCTGGCATTTCATCCATGAAATGGATGGGTGCCTTTCCTCCCTCCTGTCCTTTGGTTTCCTCACACCAGTTCTGTTAAGGCAGGAGGAAGTGATGACCATGCACAGGACATACATTGAAGGTTGGCAGAATCTGCACTTGACAATCCACCGGGGCAGAGGTCTCCCTCACATGACCAGTCTCAGGCCCACATACCAGCCCGGATGAGGCGCCCAGCCTCCATCAGCAGCACCATATCTGCCTTCTCCAGGTACTCGGTGCGGTGGGTGCAGAGCAGCCGTGTGGTGTGGCTTAGCACTCCCAGGATGCACCTGTGCAGCAGGTGGGTGGCCACATCAGCATCCACAGCAGCCAGAGGGTCGTCAAGGAGATAGAGTTCCTTTTCCTAGGGAGAGGTGGGGGCACCATAGGCACTAGGACCCCGGTCCTCTGGCCAGAACCCAGAGACTCTCCTTGAAAGAGCCCATGGAGGTCAGAGAAGACAGTTTAAAAGTCATCTGGGGGTTACCCCTACAATGGCAGAGAAGGAAGTAAGACCTGAGGGTGGACTTCCCTCTAGTCAGGCAATGCCAGCACCCCTGAGTCAGGGCTTAGCTCTGTTGGTCCCCAATGCCTCAAGCATATAATGCTTTTTAAAGGGTCTTTATTTCTGCCTTCAATCTGAAAAGGGGGGAAAGGATGTCCAACATTTCAGGAACATGGGATGAGGAAGGGAAGGAACCATATGCTGAGGAAAATATCCCCATCCCCCCAACTCAGCCAAGCTTCCATGGCTCTGGACTCCCCTCACCTAACTAGCTATATTGCCCCCACACCAGTTTACCTGGTAGACAGCACGAGCAAGGGCAATCCGTGCACGCTGTCCCCCACTGAGGGTCACACCCTTTTCTCCCACCTCTGTCTGGTCTCCAGCAGGCAGGATCTGATGGGAAAGGTGCCTTAGTGGGTCAGTGAGCTCCCCAGCATCTTCTGGCTCATTTCCTAACCCTTTGCCAAAGAAAGATCATAGGGGTCAAGAGAGGTAGGCAGCTTGAGATTAGACTTAAATTTGGGATAAGCTAGGCAGAGGAGAAAAGACATAATTCTAACAAAGTCTAGCATTTATTGAACACTTGGTATGCGGTTAGCATTTTACAGGCATTATCTCTTTTGAACTCATGACAACCTTACAAAGCTGGTATTATTTCCTTTTCTCAAAGATGAGACCAAAGCTTAGGTTAACTACCTTCCCCATAGCTAGTAAGGGGCAGGACACAAATTCAGATTCTTAACTACTCTTGTCTCATTTGCTACCCTGCCTTTTTAACAGGAAAAGATGACACTGGACAAATTTAATGTTAAAGTTTTCATAGGTTTTTAGAAAAGGAATATACTCCAAGCCTTCCTGTGGTCTCAGGAATAGTTTACTAAGCTAAGAGGTCCCCAAACCCAGATCTACTAGATGGTGAGTTAGTTTCCTGAGGGAAAATCTTTGTTATTTATCTCTTTTCTTAGTGCCTAGAAAAGCATCCAGGACCTATTAGACATACGGGGAAAGCTTGATGCAGAAACAAGTGATAAATGGACCTAGGATGCTCCATGGTCAAAGTCAAAGGTATTGTGTTCTAAGAAATTCCACATTTACCTGGGTAGGGTAGTGGTGATGACAGTCCTTAAAGGGACATGGGGGTTAGGTGGGAAGTCATGGGAGAAATCTGGATTCTCTTGCCCAGCAAATTTAGTACTCTGGATTGTGGGCAAGGGGAAATTTAATGGGCTTGGCAGGTTTTCCTAAGGTAACCTACAACCAAATAAGACCTTGACTCTTTCAAGCCTGCCCAGAAGGAAGCAAGAGAGGGCTTCCTGAATCTGAGCCAGTAGTAAGACTTACATAGAGTCAAATGTTATAGGGAATCCTCCCTAGCTCCAGAGGCCTCAGGACTCCCCCAGCTGCCACATGGAATACCAGTGATCACCACCCTTCTAGTCCCTATGGGGAAAGGAAAACCAAGCAGCTCTGGGAGGACCAAAGTATGATGGCCAGACCTGGAAAAGTGAATTCTGAGTAGAAGCAAGTCCTTTCTAGAGAAGCAAATCTCTAATTTGAGGTGTCAGTGACAATGGAGAACCAGGCAGTCAAGAGATTTCAAGGCTAGGCACTCACGCTGAGGTCATCACTGAGGGCGCAGGCCTCTAGCACCTTCCTGTACAGCTGGGCGTCAAATGTCTTCCCAAAGAGGATGTTGTCTCGGATGGTGGCAAACTGGATCCAGGGTTCCTGGGTGGCCAGGCCAAAGCCCTTGGACAGTCCCCAAACTGCCACCCGCCCATGCAACCTGCAGAGAGCCGGGCCAACAGCATGGGGACTAGCTCCCCTTTGGGTCCCTCCATATCCAGTTCTGGCCTTCCAGAGGCCTTCCCAGACTACTCTCTTCTACAAAGTGTCACCCTCCATATCACATGACTCTCTGACGTGGCAGCCACTGAGGTCAAGAGGTCCTAATGAGGCTGCAGGGTTCATTCTAGATGGGGAAGGGAAGAAACTGCTCTTTGGCCGTCATATCTACATGTGCTCAGACACTCAATAGAGAGCGTGTGGCCACCACATTATATTCTTTTTCCTTTTTTTTTTTAAGACAGAGTCTCACTTTGTCACCATCTGTAGAATGGTGTGGTGACATAGCTCACAGCAACATCAAACTCTTGGGCTCAAGTCATTCTCTTGTCTCAGCCTCCCAGGTAGCTGGGATTACAGGTGCCTGCCACAATGCCTGGCTATTTCTTAGAGATGGAGTCTTGCACTTGCTCAGGCTGGTCTCGAACCTGTGAGCTTAGGCAGTTCATTCGCCTTAGCCTCCCAGAGTGTTAGGATTACCAGCGTGAGCCACAGCCTTCCAGAGTGCTAGGATTATAGGCATGAGCCACTGCACCAGGCCCACATTATAGTCATTGTCACCTAAAAATAAGGAGGCTTCCCTCAAACCTGTGTTCATCTCTGTGCAGGGACAGAACCAAATTTCTGAAAGAATAGCTAACACTGAATATTTCCATTTCTTTTCTTCCCTCACTATTATATCTTATAACAATCTGGTATAATGATTATGGGGTGGTTCATTTTCCTGGTTGCTTCCCCATTTCCAGATTGCAAACTCTTCCAATAAAGAGACCTATTCTTGGTACCGTTGGTACGTATAAAAGGTTTTTGACACATAGCAGAGGATGGGGAAGTGTTTGCTAAAGGGCTGAGCAAGGACAGGTTGGTTACCTGTGGAGCTCCCCAGTGATGGCAGCAAGAAGTGAACTCTTCCCACAGCCCACTTTCCCCACGATGCCGACCAGCATACCCTGCAAGGAAGCCACAGAAGTGTCTGCTCTTTGCAGGGAAAGGACAGAGGGAGAAGTGGTCTCCCTCCTGAGGTTCTAGACTGTCAATACTCCCATTGAGGCTTCTCTCTAGGCCCCACTTAGTGTGTACGAAAAGAATCCTCTACCTCATTGGCTCATCCATTTGATCTAGAGAAGTAGTGTGTTTTAATCTCTATTCAGAGTTTTACCAGTTTCACTGTCTATGTGAAGAACTTCTGAAGGGAGCAGCAAGCCAGAGGAAATGGGAGGAAAATGCCTAACAACTTCCAAGGTAAGCTCTAAGACAGGCATCCCAGGATGGAGAGAGGGGAGAGAAGGACTCCAAATTTGGGGGCCTGAATGCTGGGCTGGCTAAGTCAACCTGTGGCGAGACTTCTGTTATCTCAGGGCAAAAAGCAGTGCTTTGTATAGGTGTTTATTTCTGCGATTGTTTTTTTAAAACTTTCTGTTCTCTCTTTGTTTCTTATTTGTAACATCTGTCCATGGAGCTATCTTCTGCTCAAAAAGAAAAAAGAAATTCCTATTTCCTTCTCTAAAAAGGGTCTAGGTTTTTAGAAGCTGTTTATGATGCCCTCATCCTGCCAGCTAGGGTTAATCCCTCTATACTGGGCACCAGACTAATCTCAGATCTTTCCCTGAGAATCTGGGATCAGGGCCAGAGGCAGCTTCTCCCTCCTGTTGGTTATAGCCTATGAATGGGAGAGCTGTCTGCAGTCACACCTTTTGCCCAGTGGAGAGCAGGTCCACAGAGAGAGAAGAACCAGGCAAATACAGGGAGAGAAACATACAAAAGACAGTTGTGCAAGTTGAGGCCTGGTTCTCACTGTTTCTAAGATCCAGTTGTGTTTTTGCCTTTGGATTCTTCAATTTATCTCTGCATCCCTATTATAAATTTTTGTTTGCTTAAGCTAGCTCCATTGGGTTTCTATGACATATCCAAAAAAGCCCTAACACACACATTAGCGAAATTCCTTTGAAAAATTCCAGTCTTGTCTTGCCTGAACTAAGAAGAAAAACAGAACATACAGCTCAAGCCAGAAACGTGAGCCAAATGTGGTGGAGGCAATTCATCCCCCACTGGAGAATGTTGAGTTGAGCTCTGGGGCATGAGGTTGGACAAAGGTCAGGAGAGAGTGAAAACTCAGGACTAGGGGCAAACAGGAGGCACCTTCTGCCAGGAATGTTCACGTTTTAAGTACTTCAACTATTTATGAAACAGTGTGAGTCACAGGATATAATTGCTTTTTACCAGGCTAAATAGAGGATCATTTATCCCATTTGCAAAATCTTTCTCTTAAGGGGTTACTGGGCCTCTTCCCTAAGTCCCCAGCCTAGGGGAGGTGCTGGAAAAGGCCTAGAACCGTTCTGAACTCTATGGCCTCTGAGGGACATGGAGAGACAAATATACCTGTTGGTCCAAACTGGGTGAATATGAGCTACCTAAAGACTAAAGAGAGGTGTGACTACTCTGAAAAAGCTGGGTCTGGAGGATGAGATTCAGGTATGAGGTGTTACCTCCTCTCAGACTAGACCCTGCTCACCTAGTCCCTTCCCACCCTCCCTCAGCAGTTAGAGCTGCAGAGCCACCTAGCTCCAACAAGCTTAGTCTTTGCTTATCTGTCACTGAGTCTCCATCTCTCATTAGTCTGGGGACTCTCCCAGGGTGTCCGTCCAATGTACCTTTTTCACTTTGAGGTGACTGATGAAAGTCTCCTGGCTGATTCCAACTGGGTCCCAAGAGAACAGGGCTCCGTGTAGCTCCAGTACTACAGATGGCTCTGTGGGTGGATCTGAGCAGGGAAGAAGCCGCTCAACTTGTGCTCCTAGTCTACCGCTGGGGGAAATATGTCAGGGGGCATGTTGCTGACTTGGGGAAGGTATATCAGTGGGCATGTTGCTGACTTGCCTGCCCCACATCTACACGCACAGGGCTAGTTCAGTCTTGGTCTTGGTCTCCCCCGCTTGCACTCCGCTGCCCCTGATTCCTCTTGGCAGCATTTATGCTCAGGGTTAAGCGGCTACATTCCCCTCCTGACCCAATGCCAGGTTCTGCCCTTTAGCTTCCCATTACCTGGACTGTAGTAGGCCTGGGGGTTATGGTTTGGAAGATCGAGGAAATGCTGGATCCGGTCCAAGGACACTTTGGCCTCTAGGAGGCCATTAATCACCCAAGGGAAGTTGTTGAGGGGCAGAATGAGCATGTGTACCAGTGCCAGGGCTGTGAACACCTAAGTGGAATGTAAGAGGGGGAAAGCCCTTGAAGCCATCCAACAGGCTGCTGCACTGGTAGCCCCATGGAGTGGTCTGTGGAGGGAAGAACAGGGCAGCAGCAGAACTGAGGGGATAACCACACAATCCTGAGATTAGAAACGACAAAGGTGGCTACTCCCAGAATCCTAAAAATTCCAGCGTTTTTACAGGGATCAAGGTTGCATCTTTGTAAGTGCATGGGCCTCACTCAATTTGAGACTTCCTCAGAATTTCTAATTAGCAACATGAGCTGGCTTTAGCCAAACCCAGCATTGGATCACAGATTTTCCCCAAGACCATGAGAATGAGGAAAAAGGGACCTAATTCCAAGCCTAGGCCTGACTGGAAGATGGAGTGATAGGAAGAGAAGGACGGAATTCCTCCACAGAGGGAAGGATTATCTATCCACAGCCCGTTCAGAGTTTCCTCTTGGTTGGGAAAGGATGGGACAGTCAGGGATCCTTCCCGCCTCCCTAGCCGGTACCAACCGAGGACCTGAGCCCACCTTTCCACTCCACTCCAGTCCTCTCAATGCTGGCACCCTCCCATGCCTTCTTAGAGCCGGCCCCTCCCTTCCTGGTCCTCACCTTGGTGGCCGTGAGCTGGTGTCCCATGAGGACATAAGTGATGAAGATGACAATGGAGATGATAACTGGCAGGGCAGCCCACAGATACACACAGGCCGCATCCAGGTATTTGATGACGCGGAGTCGTCCCAGCTCTTGAGCCCGGTAGGTCTCTACCCGGGCCCCCAGTGCATGCTCCCACCCACAGAATTTGATGACCCGAATGCCACTTAGCAACTCTGCCATGAGCTAGGAATAGGAGACAAGAAAACAGTGTGAAGTGGAGATGCTGATCATGTGTCTTTTCCTTTGTCAAGTCTTTACCAGGCTCCTGGCAGTGAGCTCCCAGATACTCTGTACTTCCCTAACCCTGGTTTTTCTTCCTCACCTCCATCCTTTCTGGAAATCCTGCCCCTCAAATCCTTCTAAGCCCTGGGTTGCTTCCCTTCCCAGTGTCTCTTTTACTTCTCCATTTGCTCCAGTTGAGGACAGGTTAGACCTGGAATTCCCCATATTCCTAGGAAAGGAAGTGTGGAAGGTACAGGCAAGTCACCACAGTGGGGGTAAAAGTACTCCTTCTTCCACCAGATGAGGGACTAAGGGTTACTCCCCAAAGCCAAAAAATGTGGACTTTGGGAGACAGCCACCAGTTCTGCCCCATGGCGTGGGTGATACGGAAAGGATACAGGGTGTCCTTGCCTGTATAAGGCATAAGAGGACATACAGCAGCCAAGGTCAAACAGGCCAATGGGCCCAAGCAAGATGGGCAAGGGGCAGGAACTCCTTACAGATATATATAGTTTGTAACTGTCAAGGTATGGGAAAAGGCCTCATGCCATAACCTGCTGTTGACTCCCTCTTCTCCCCATTAGCACTCTGTGCTGTTCTAGTAAAAGGCTGACAGCTATGCTGTATGGACCCCCATGACTGCTATCCCCTTTGTAAAGATACCCACAATTACTGCAGAACCCACAACTGATTCAGCCGAATCCTAAACATCTAGAGTTGACCTATTTCCTTCCCCACAGCCTACCCCAAGAGGTAGCTGGGGTTCTCCTAGGCCTCCCCACTCACAGCCATGGGGTGGTCTGTGCCTTGTCAAGGATGTGGGAGACTTGGTTCCCAGCTCTGTCACTAAAAACCCATTTTGGCTCAGCGCCCATACCTCAGTGGTTATGGCACCAGCCACACACACTGAAGGTGGCGGGTTTGAACCTGGCCCAGGCCAGCTGACCAGCAATGCCAACTGTAACAAAAAACAGCTGGGGACTGTGGCGGGCACCTATAGTCCCAGCTACTTGGGAGGCTGAGGCAAGAGAATCGCTTGAACCCAAGAGTTTGAGGTTGCTGTGAGCTGTAATGCCACAGCACTCTAGAAAAGGTGACATAGTAAGACTCTGTTTCAAAAAAAAAAAATCCGGGCGGCTCCGGTGGCTCAGCGAGCAGGGCGCCGGCCCCATATACCGAAGGTGGCGGGTTCAAGCCCGGCCTCGGCCGAACAGCAAAACAAAAAAATAGTCGGGCGCTGTGGCGGGCGCCTGTAGTCCCAGCTACTAGGGAGGCCGAGGCAAGAGAATCGCTTAAGCCCAAGAGCTGGAGGTTGCTGTGAGCAGTGTGACGCCACGGCACTCTACCCAGGGCGATAAAGTGAGACACTGTCTCTACAAAAAAAAAAAATCCATTTGGTCCCAGGGAGATTACTTCCTACCTCCTAGGGATGCTGTTTAGAGTCAGATTTTACTAATGGGCCACAATTATTTAGAGCTTACTTTATGACAGGAACTATACTAAGCATTAGCTTATAAAACCTCACCACAAGCCTGTGAGGCAAGCTATTATTATCCTCATTTTACAGATAAGGAAGTAGAGGTCCACATAGGTTAAATGACTTGTCTGAGGTGACTGTATAGTTACTAAGTGTAGAGTTGGAATCTGAACCCAGGGCTCTCTTTCTCCAATCTGAGCTCTTAACTTCTAAATCATGCTTAAAAATGTTCAGGGGAGGATCTAGGGACCCCGGCTGGGTGAGGTCTCTGATAGCTGAGGGACTCCAAGTAGCTCCTTACCTTAACCCGAGCATCTTTGTGCTGTAGCATCTCCTGGTTGCTGGCCATGATGCGGGTGGCGATCACTTTGTTGACAGGAACCAGCAGCACTGCCAAGATCAAACCACCCACAAAAGCCACACCCACCTGGTGGTACAGCAGGTAGAAGGTGATGGCCAGCTGCAGGGGCAGGCCCCAGGCCTCATGGAAGCTCCCAGCAAAGTTAAGCAGCCGCTCCGAGTCTGTACCTAATAGGTTCAGGGCCTCCCCAGCAGGAGGGCGGCTTGGCCCCAGCTGTAAAGACTTGCGATATAGGATGTTTAGCACTGCCCCTCGGGCCTGAAGTGTCACCTTACGTACTTCATACCCATACTGATTCTGCAGCACCGCACCCAGCACAGCCCCGGCAGCGAGCCCAAGGGCATAGAGCAGGCCATGGCTTAGCGGCTCCTTTCCCTCTTCCAGGAAGTTCACCAATAGGGAGAGCAGCAGAGGCCCTGAGAATCCCAACATGGTCCCCACCAGCTTCAGCAGTCCAAGTGCCAGATAGCACCGTCCAAAGGCCCCATACAAGGCCCTCCACAGCTGGGTTCCATCCTGCCAATGTACCTGAAAGACACGGGCTAAGTAGGCTGGATGCAGCCTGTGTGGGAGGCGGCAAGTGTCCTGGGGTTGCCGAAGCTCACCACAAGCCCCACGGGTCAACAAGGGTGCCAGCCAGGCATAGGAAAAGCGTGACAGCCAACTCTCCCCATCTTCAGCCACCTCGGGTTCTTGGCCCTCGGGCAGGAGGGGCTCATGAGCCCAGGGTTTTCGTGGCCCTCCAGGGGCTGCCCATCCAAGTCCATAGGCCAACAGTGCAGCCAATTGCAGGATGAGAAGGCAGAGGCGGGCAAGGGGCCCTGGGAGAAGTGGGGGCAGAAGTGTGCCTCGCTGGCAATGCCATAACAGGGTCAGCACTAGGGCTGGAGCTGGGAGGAAGGCTGTCAGAGCCAAAGCCAAGGGCCCCCGGGCGCGGCCATGAGGGGAATGGGCCAATACCCACAGGGCCAGGCTGTGGCTGATCCAAGCCACAGCTGCCATACACCCTGCCAACACTTCTAGCCCTACAGGCCCTGGGTCTGCCCCTGGTGGCACAGCAACTGGAATGAGGTCTAGCAGAGGGAAGATGGAAAGCAGGAAGGAAGCTGCAAGTCGGAGGCGCCAGCCAGGATGGCAGGGTTGGATGTAATCTGGACTCCTGGGGACAAGGAGAAAGAAAGAAAAGGAGGCACATCATGGCTGACTCAGGGCCCAGACATACCCCTCACATCCAACAATTCACTTACCTAAGGAATTAACTCTCTTCTGCCTTGCACATCTTTTTTTTTTTTTGAGACCGAGCCTCAAGCTGTCACCCTGGATAGAGTGCTGTGGCATCACAGCTCACAGCAACCTCCAATTCCTGGGCTCAAGCGAGTCTCTTGCCTCTGCCTCCCAAGTCGCTGGGACTACAGGCGCCCGC
>CAUYON010065592.1:0-10364 GCA_963573935.1 Arctocebus calabarensis
CATAGAAGGGTACAGGTAGAACTTACTAAATGTAGAATATAAATGTCTGAACACAATAAGTGAGAAAATGCCATGAAAGCTATGTCAACCAGTTCAATGAAAATATTTCAAATTGTATATAAAACCAGCACATTGTACCCCATGATTGCATTTATGTACACAACCATGATTTAATAATAATAATAAAAAAATCAATGCCAGAACAACTGGGTATTCACATGTAAAAGAATAAAGTTAGGCCCATACCCCATACTATATTTAAAAATTAACTCAAAATGCTTCAAAGAACTGAATGTAAACACTGTGAAATTCTTAAAAGAAAATCTAAGTATAAATCTTCGTGATCTTGGTCTATCAGTCTGTAGATTCTTAGTTGTGATAGCAAGAGTATAAGAAACTAAGGAAAAAATAGATAAATGGAACTTTACCAACTTTTATGTTCTTGTGCCTCAAAGGACACTACCAAAAGGTGAAAAGACAACTCACAGAATGAGAGAAAATATTTGTAAATCATATATCTGATAAGAGATTTGTAGCTAGAACATGAAGAACTCTTACAAGTTAACAATCAAAAAACAAACTATCCTCCAATATGACTTGAAAAACTTTTCACCAAAGAAGATATATAAATGGCCAATAAGTGCCCCCAAACAAGGCCAACATCATTAATCACAAGTAAAAAGCAAATCACAACCATGAGATGCCACTGTATGCTCACCAGGATGGCTGTCACCAAAAAGAGATGGACAATGAGAAGTGTCAAGGAGGATGTGGAGAAACTGAACCTCATACGCTGATGGTGGGAATATTGAGAATGTAGTTGGTATTTCCTCAAAAAGTTACATATAATTATCATATGACCAATCAATTTCACTTCTAGGTATATACTCAAGATAATTGAAAATGTACGTCCACACAAAAACTGGTAGACCGATGTCTATAGCAGCATTATTCATAATAATCAAATAATAGAAACAATCCAAATGTCCATCAACTGACGAATGGATAAAGAAAATATGACATATTCCCATAATGGAATAGTATATGTCTTTTAAAAGGAATAAAGTGCTGAATGAAACATGCTATAACATGGATTAATCTTGAAACATTATAATAAATGAAAGAAGGCAGACACAAAAGGCCACATGTCATATGATTCTATTCATGTGAAATGCAAACAAAAGGCAAAATCCATCAAGAAAGTAGTGATGTTACCAGGGGCTGGAACAGGTGAGAATTGGTGAGTAAAAATTAATCGATGCAGGGATTTGGGGGATGATAAAGACAATATCACAGTATTAGTGCTGGTAGTTGTACAACTTTGCAAATAAACTTAAAACCTCTGAATTGCATATTTAAAATGTGCATTGTATCTCAATTTCAAAAAACAAAGTGCAGCCTCTAGGTCCCTGCACATGGGCTGAAACAGATTCTGTACGAGTACCTAGCTGAACTACACTGCCCACTGTCAGGTACCAAATCCAAGCTTAGCCCATGAGACTAGTACATCAAAATGGAGGATGTATCCATTACTTCCTCCATTGAAGTATAACATGTGAAGTATAACATGAATCAAGGCAGCCCTCTGCACATTGTGGATAAAAGGGAACTTCTGCACACTAAAAGCTTCCAGACCACTTGCACAGGCCACCTCCAAGACCCCAGAAGGTTACATGGTCATTTTTTAAGCCTGTAAAGATATTTTATATTCTTACCCTTAAAGAAAGCCCTCCTTTCCCCTGTGTTAAATAAATTTCAGGCTTTACCAAACCTGAATCAACCCCTACTTTTTGGTTTTCTAAACATCCCTTCAAATTATTTTTTAGACGTCTTCCCCCTAAAGTATAAAGGGAATGCATTTCTTGGCACTGTCAGCATTTCATGGATCCTCAATCTCTGTATCCCATCATCATGGTGAGTCAAAGTAAAGAAGACAGATGGATAACTTCCAATGCACTTAAACTTCTAAGTAAAAAGAGAAAAAGATATTTGGGTATGAAGCCAAATTTTATTGCACAGAATGCGAATGGCCAACGGATAATACTTGTGTGATACAAGACATTTATTGGCATTATTTTAAATTTCCTGGCTATGACTGAGGAAGAGACTAAGAAAGACGTCTTTTTACAATCAGGCTTTCTGATTCTGAAACACAGCTTTCAGAAGCAAAAAAAGGAAAGGAGTGGACAGTAGTGCCTCAAACTGTCCCTAATGTTTTATTTTGGTTACAATCCATAGCAGGATAGATGTGAAAAATGCTAAGATTAATGAAGAAATACAGCTCTTCACTAAATGACCTATGTTCAAAAGTAACCTTAGATATTTTAATTTCTTGAAGTGTAAAAGCACTAAAACACTAAGCTCCTTCTCACAAAGTATAAATTGAGTAAATTATTTTGGGGGGAAGAGTAATACATTTTTCAGTTCTTCGAAACGCAGGTATCAAACAGGAGAAAATTGTGGGAAAACAGTGGATAACCAATAATGAATTAAGAGATCACAAAAGTTGGAACATTCTTGCATTAGTATTTCTTTAAACTAAGACAAGTTTCTAGATAATTCCTCCTCATTTTTAAAATGTATTCATTCACCACAGGGAAATACCCAAGAAATGCTAAAGCTGCCGTTGCTACATGCAGTATTTATCACAGAGTTTTTGTTCTGCAGCATGTGTGTATCTTCTCAATTCTCTTTGATCTTAGCCTAACCAACCAGCCCCCTCCTTCTGCTAAATGATGCTTGTCATTATTTCTTGTTCATCTCATTTGTCTCGACCAAGGGTCCTGTTCTCTTTCCTTCACACTCAAAACAATGGTACAGGAATATAATGTTACTGAAACACTATTTTACTAAGGAGCTTTATTTTAATTTTAGATAGTTTTGAGTAATTTATATTCTTTATACCACACATGGTTTGGTAAATAAGTAATTAGAACATATGGCTAATTTACCATTTATTTTTATCATTTCACTATTTTTCTGTGCCTTATTTCAAGTCTTTGTGTTAAGTTGACAAGATACGTGGTATGTTGTAAGACGTAAAAACATTGTAATTTTGATGGTAAAAAATTGTAATGACTACCTTGAGGCATTCTCCAATGACTATATTTCAGATTTTACGTTCAGAGCATCTTTAACCTCAAGTAACTGACATATGAGGGTAAAGACTCTTTCTTGCCCCAAATAGTCTTTGTCTTCTTCAATCATGAAAAAAACTCTGGAGTTTTTAGTGAGACCCACAGGTGCCCACTGTTTGAACTACCTTTTCTAACTTTTATCATTTCTTCATGTGGCATATGACTGAATTCTAGAAAGAATTTGTAAGCAAAACCTTTCTTTAAAAATAGCTGGCTCACACTTTTTGCTCCTTTCTTGATCCATTTTCCCTCCCCGGCTAGTAGAATATGGATGGAGCACCAAACTTGGACCAGGAGTAGACTCTGGGAATGTCAATCCATGCATTGCACACAGAACATTAAGGGGGGATGAATCCGGTTTCTGAGGACTTTGAGGAACAGCTCTCTCCTACTGGCATTGCATTGCCCATTGGGAATTTTACTCAAGATGTAAAGAAACTACTCCTTCATTTAAATCTGTATTATTTTGAACGTTTATCTCTGTTTCTGAAAGGAAAACCCTGTCTCAATCCAAGTGGTTGAGACACTTTGGGTTGGAATAGCCAATGTGAATGCTGATATGAGAAAAAAGCAATCAGTGTTCGAGAATAAGCAGTATTACATGTGCAATATGTTGAGCTCCTTACCGCAACACACAGAGATGCTCAATCTCTTACAGGCAATGAACCACTCGTTGACACCAAATCTGCTTAGAATTTGCTATAGAATTGACATCTACCAGAGTTTGCATAGAAATTTCTTTCTTACTCAATTTTGCCTACTCTTGCAATCCCAACATCACTGAAATATTAAAATTCCTGGTTTCTAAATTTAGATAACAAAGACAGAACAATGTTTTTTTTCCATCAACATGTAAATTATAGAGTGAAGTCTAATTAATGAATATATATTAACGTAGTTATTAAAAAACTGTAACTCTTCCTATAATACTTAAATAGAAAAAATATTAATAGTACAGTTTGAATAAGCAGTAGAGATAAAGAGGTACTACTAAAAGAAAGTCATCAGAAAAGATTCCTAAAAGGAAAGAGAAGAAGAAATCTCAAGTAAAGGGGTAAAATTACAAATGGGCTTTTGGACAAGCTGTAAGTCCTCCAGGCAATGAAGGATGATTGAAGACCTGAATTAAAAACAGATTCAACCAACAAGAAACATATTTTGTGAGGGAGGACAGATGTAATGGCTTGAGGGGGAGAAAGAAAGTAAGCAGTGGAGCATTGAGCAGGAAAGAATGATTCAGCCACGCCATCACAGAGCTGATCAAGAGGAGGTGAGGTTGGAAAGACAAAATGAATGAACAGAGACCCACTTTGCAAGTCAAGCAGAAAATTTTAAATTAGCTTCTGAGTTTGATTAGACATAGTGATGTGGTAGCTGATACGTAATTCACTTCTCCCGTTCTTAAAATCTTTGAGGTAGAAAGAGAGAAGTTGGCAGGGAAATAAACTAAAAAGAAACGCAAAAGAAATTAACACCTGTCTACACATAAGAAGTCCCAAGCAGGAAAAGATTTCAAGCAAAGAACAACACATCAATCACCTAATTTATTATTCATGTTGTGCAAAGTACTGTGGTACGGGCCTGGGTTCATGCCTTGGCTCCACCTCTTACAAGATTAACTCATGTAACCTCAGATTTTATAGATACAGATCCTCTTGATCAAAGAAGGTTCTTCATATGTCAAGCATAGATACAGCATATATTTAATAAACTATCATCCAGATTAAATCTAATAAAAAAGTCTACATCCAATAAATTATGCTAATGTGCTATGTAAAATGATGCTTATTATTATTGAAAAATAAAGGCAAGTATTCATTTTAGAGTATTTTTAAGCAGGAGAAGAAAACTAACTATATAGAGAAGTTGAGTTCTATGGCCCAGGGGGAAATAGGAATAGAGCAGACATTCCCCTTAGGCAATTCAGCTATAGAAGTCACGATTCTAAAATGCTTGGTTATACTTCTCAGTCCCTGATTTCAGGGAAAGTACAGTCTTTGAGGAGAAAAGATGTGGAATCTTGAATAATAAGACAACAAACAGCATTACAAAGGAGCCCATGATGAATGAGTGTGAGAGACAGCAGTTCATGCTCACTTTTTGGGTCTGAGCCACAATGTGATTTTCATCAGCTCAAGACTGCACACAACACAGGGCAGTTAATATGAAAGGGGAAAAACAAGATGCCATCAGGAAAGGAGAAGAGGCTGAAACAGAGAGTCTTTATGGAGGGTACTCAGGTGAAGCAGCCCTGGACACCCAAGTGGCCCAGAAAGAAATAACAGCTGCATTTCTTTTTAAATTTTCTTTCTTCTTCTTTTTTTTTTAAAGACAGACTCTCATTTCATCACCCTCGGTAGAGTGCTGTGGCATCACAGCTCACAGCAACCTCCAACTCCTGGGGTTAGGCGATTCTCTTGCCTCAGCCTCCTGAGTAGCTGGGACTACAGGTGCCCAACCACAATGCCCGGCTATTTTTTTGTTGCAGTTTGGCAGGGGTTGGGTTCAAACCTGCCATCCTTGGTATATGGGGCCGTGCAAAAATTTAAAAAGAAAAGTAATGTATGGATGTATCATGGTTTGACAGAGAAAGGAAGGGCAGGACTTTTGGGGCACTGGTGTTTGTACAGTAAGATAGATTACTGAATCTATCTTATTGAACAGATTATTAAATAGATTTCTTGTCATTTTTGAAGAAAAGGTGTGGACAGCTGCTGAGAGTTATAAACATGCATTGGCTGCAGAAAGCCTGTCACTAGAGTGTGGTTCTGGAGAACATGATCAAACCCGAGCAGAGCCTGTGACCCTTCAAGATAGTTTAACATCCGGTATGATTCGCAGGTTGAGCCCAGTGTTTGCGCCAAAAAGGTTTTAGAAATAATTTATTCATTTAGCTAATCATTTAGAAACTTCCAAATTCTCACAATTGTTAGTTCTTATGCTATATAAAGTATCTCCTTCCATAATTATTTTTGTTACCTGCATTGTTTCCATAATTTTATCTGTAACATTTATTAAACCAATTATCTTCTTCATAAAAAAAAAAAAATAACAGCTGTGAATGCTTATTCATTCAGTACAAAGAACATAAGCTATTAAAACAATTCATCAGTGGATGGTGAAAATGACCGAAATAAGATATACTAACCAGAAACCGAAATTCAATAAAAACTGTATGCCAAATAAAGACAACAGTTAAAAAAAATGAATGGACAGACAAAACAAAATACTACTGAATGAGCATATGTAAGATTCTGGTGCCAGCTTGATTTTGCAACCCCGAATGATTTGTTGAATCTCAATTCATATAAATGTGTGTGCCACAAATACTGTTTTCATCCCACAGATCAGGTGATATTCTTAAGACTAGCTGCACAGACAGCACTTACAAACTGTTCCACAAACTTAGGGTACACATAAGATCGCTTTTTTTATTTTCTCAGTTAATTACCTAAGCCCATACCTGCCATTTTAGAAGATCAGTATCTCCCTTTGAGCTGTGCCTTTCCTTGAACTCTCCCAGTAGAAATGAGGTCCCTTCTGCCTTATGCGCTCAAGCAGAGAAAGAGAGCTGGTCCCACCACGACTTCTTTCTGCTGTGTGGTGGTGCTGACAAAGTTTTGGACAGCACATCTCCACTAATGACACACACCCCTGCTTAGGCCACGCAGGTCGTGAGGGAAGTCGGAGCTCACACATCAGAGGATGAACCCTACTGAAGCTGCCCCTCACTTGGTTCCCAAGATCTCATACGTTGTTTTCATTCTTTACCATATTAAAGGCTAGAATCGTTCCCTTTTTCCCCCTATCTAAAGATCTGAGAGCGTTTTGCTTTGAAAGTCCTCAAACACCAAAGTTCTGACTACATAATCTTTCCATATCTAGGAACTTTCTCAAAACTAAGTTTCTAAGGAAAGCATCCCCTGCATACACACCTCTGAAAGACCAACTCCAGTGTCCCCTAGGGGAGTCATTAACCTAAAGAAACTCTCTAAGTGGCTGCAAGATAATCACTTGCTATTTCTGCATTGAATCTATGTTGTTTTAAAATTATGTATGAGTACAATTAGTTTATTTTCTACTTATGGCCAAACAGTCCTCATCTGTGGTGCTCATGCTAAGTAGATTGGGGAAATTCTCCTTTCAGTACTGGTTGTAAGAGAGCATCACACGTGGGTTCTCAAGCCCACGTGACCTGGCATTCTCAGTCTTTTCTCCGACCATGTAATCCATTGCCCAGAAGCATCTGCCTTCTTCTCCATCCTGCTCATCCTTGGACTTGATGCTTCCTCTGAAGACTTTCCCATGACCTTAATCGTCCTGGTTATGCCCCCCTCTTCACTTCTCTGTTTCAATGTCATCACCTCTAGAGACTTCTCCCCTGGATTTCCTCTGCACAGTCCCTCTTTAATTGCATCATCCTATTTATCTCTCCCTGTAATACTTACCACTATTAAGATTTATCTGTTTTGAATTTACTTGTTTGTATTTGCCAACTCTAATATGGTAAAGAGTGGAAGTAGATGTATGATTTCTTGGGAACCAAGTACGGGGCAACTTCAGTAGGGTTCATCTTCTGATGGGTGAGCTCTGTCTTATTCATTTCTGTTTCTCCAACTCCTAGAAAAATTTCTGGCACATAGAGGTTATGCAATAAATATTTCATAAATAAAATGAAATACAAAGTATAAAAACATTTGTATATTTCCTATTTATGTATTCTCCTGGGCTCTAGCTAGCCTACTGACTTAGCCACCCTTAGGTGGGACAGGCACCTGCCACTACTCCCAGCCAGTATTTCTATTATTAAATTTTGAGACAGAGTCTCACTCTGTCACCCTGGGTAGAGTGCTATGGCATGATCATAGCTCACAGGAACCTCAGTCTCTTTGGCTCAGGCAATCCTCTTGCCTCAGCCTCCCCAGTAGCTGGGACTAGAGGTGCCCGCCATGACCCCTGATTAGTTTTTTCTATTTTTATTAGAGATGGGGTCTCACACTTGCTCAGGCTGGTCTCAAATTCCTGAGCTCAAGCAATCCATCTGCTTCAACCTCCTAGAGTGCTAGAATTATTAGCATGAGCCAATGTGCCCAACCTAATTTTTCTATTTTTAGTTGACAAGGGGTCTCCCCCTTCCTCAGGTTGGTCACTAACTCCTAGCTCAAGCAATCCTCTCACCTCAGCTTCCCAGAGTGCTAGGATTACTGACATGAGCCACCACACCCAGCCATTTTTATGTTTCTTTGTCAGTATGTTGGGCATAAATTCTGTACTGTGAAAATCAACAAGAAAATAGTCTATCAAAGCCCATGATATAGCACTGTTTCAAATAGGTAATTAAGTTGTACATAACACATCAGAAATCAAGAATTGATAAACTCAGTCCAGTTACTTGCTGGACTGTGAACTCCTTGAGAGAAGAAACCATGCCTGTTTCCCCTATCACTGTTTATCTCATGCTTAGCATAGTGTCTGCCATTGAATAAATATTTGTCGAATGAATGAGTCAATCGATCAATCAATGAGTGCAGCATCTTTCTGCTCCCAGAGAGACTTTCATCTAGAAGGAATAAATCCAACCGTAGTCTTTCATAAGGAAGTACATCAATATTACATCTTCTATGTATTCATTTAGTTATTCATATGAATTATTGAGTATTTACCATATGCCATGTACTGTGTCAGATACTGAAAGTGCAATAGTAAAAACCAACCAACAAACCATGTCCTTGTGCTCCTGGGACCGCATAGTATGACTAGAAAGATATTAATCACATAATTACTTACCGTTACAACTGATAGGAGTGCAAGAGAATAGACTTGAATTACTTTGGCAATGATGATGCACAACTATTTAAACCAGATATTATGAAGTGTCTTAGTCAGAACATAGATTTTGGTCATTAAAGCAAATAATTTTCTAAAGAGATAGCTGGGTCTAGAAATAAACTAATTAGTATTTTTGGGTTATCCACATAGGTTTATAAAATTAATAACAGAACAACTATGTTCAAATATTTGTTTTCAGGGGAAATTTCCTCTAACTCTTTATACTTAATTTTGTCAATTGTCTTAAAAGTCACCTATATTTGGAATATCTCTTCATGCTTCCAAAATGAATGTTTCCTCTTCTGCTTTATGCCTGTCTCACTAAGTTCCTTTGACATGAGAAGGATTGGACAACAAATTTCTTCATTTATTATTTAAACCATCAGCCTATAAGAGATAAAAGGGTACTATTGTTTTTATAGTTAGTAATATTTTCCTTACGTGATACATTAGAAATTATCTCAAAAGTATCTCAGGTCATTCCAATGTTATTTTGGATATACTGACGGTTTTCCTGTGTTGATTTTTGCTTCTTTGTCTTAAATGTACATTTAATGAGGGGAGGAGCCAAGATGGTGGCCAGGTAACAGCTTCCTTGCAACTGGGCTCGGTGAGACTGGGGAGAAAAGACTTCAGGCATCTCTGGCTGACGAGATCTGCCCAGAAACATCCCTTTGGGGACACAGGGAGACAGCGTGAGACTTCTGGAACCCCTGAGGAAGGCAAAAGCGGTGGAGATCTGGCAAGTGGTTCCGTGTGTTCGTTCGGTCTAATCCTGCCGGCAGCTGTGACTACAGCACCAGTGAGATTGCAAACTGGAAAGGACTTATCTGTGAGCTGTTTGGGGTCCTTTTGGACCTGGCACTCGGTTGAACTGCCTTGAGAGAACTAGGGCAAGAGTGCGGAGGTATTTGAGTGTTGTCTGGGGCTCCAGACTGAGCCACCAAGCCAGAAAGAGCTTCCAGTGTTTGGTTGTGGGATGTGTGGAGCCATTGTAGGAGAACTACCCCAGCAAGCTCCACCCTCAGGGTCGCAGAACAACCATCGGGCGGGAGTGAGTAATCTAGTGACTCAGCAGCCTAAAGGCGGAGACTGAGACGCCTTGCAGCCTTAGCCCTCAGGGCATTGGGTGAGCCCAGTTTTGGCACACTGGGTAAGTGGATAGCCACATAAGGAGTGATCCCAGCCACAAGCGCGTTCCTGGGAAAGTTTCTGCTTAGCCCAAGTTTGCGATTTAAAGTGCCTTCTAAACAGGCTGAGGAGGATTTAAGCTCTCTACCCTGCAGGGTTTGAGAAATCATTATAGGCCTCCGGTCTCCATTTTATTCAGCTGCATCAACATTGCGATTAACATATCATACCCCTGAAGATCACCTCTTGCCCAGACAATATCAGCAA